>QTSX02005153.1:0-77856 GCA_014839935.2 Entomophthora muscae
TTATAAAACAAATCCAAAATTATTTAATATTTATTTATTAAATATGCAAAAAAGCTGTATGCCCTCTTTTTAAAAAGAGGGATTCAAAAAAATTTTATATTTTAAAATTAAATATTTTTAAAAAAGCTAAGATTTTAGGCAACAATTTAATTTCCAACAAAAAGCATTGTATCAGTTTTATTGTATTTTTATGTTTCTCTTTTTAGAATGAAGTCATTTTTTACTAATCAGCTTTCAAGAAAAATGGTACATGAAATAAGATTGTTACTAGCTTTTAATACAGTTTAATTTAGCTGTAAGTAGAAAATGATTAATTTAATATAGGTTTTTATATTATAAGGATTAAATAAGATTTATTTTGATAAAATTGTTATAATCATTTAAATTTATTGATAAGAAAATTAAAACAAAATTTTAAAGTGTTAAGTAGCACAGTTAATAGGAAACAGATTAATCTAACAAATAATGACCCATATGGTACTGATTTTATTTTTAAAGGATGTAGTGGCAAAGGTTTTTCTTTTGTTTTTAGTATTTCAGTCTTTTCAGAGCACCAGGAGGCCCCAAATTCTCCAAAGATGTTTACAATGGCAGGCATAACAGCATCAGAACCATAGCTAAGCTTGATTATTTTTTCTTTAAAATTGTTTGGGATATGGAATAGTGTGTGCTCAGTTGGGAAATGAAAACATACTTCTTCTTGTTCTCTCTCCATCTCAGGTAGGTTTTGATATGGCATAGTTCAGACAAAATCCCAGACAATCATGACAAAAAGTTTGCAGAAGCCAATATCTGGAACATACTGGTCAAGTTGCAGGTTGGGGGCCACAGCCAAATCCTACACCCACCATCTGATATTGTTATGCTTTGGTTAGAGTGATGTAAGTTGCTTTTTTATATGGTAATTTTTTAATTTATTAATCATCCCAGAGGCGGCGGCTTGCATCAGGACCAGCTGACACCCTATGTAGGGGACGTAGTTACTATAGAATGTTTGCAATATGTAGGGCTTTAGATGCTGGCAGGCTTATCCTTTGGTTTCTTCTATATAAAAAGGTTAGTAACTTCTTTTTATTTTTAGTTGCTCAAACATCTTGGGGTCCTTTGACCACGCCTCCGCAGTTGTGAACCCCTGTGGCTTGAACTGTAGATTGGCAAGAACATTTTTTGTATGTTTTGGAGCCTGGTTGCAAGTTTTTTGGTAGTTTTTGGTATCTTCTTCTTCACGGCTTTCACAGTAAGTCTGTCAAGTTTGTTGCCTTCTAATGCCACCTCCTTTAGCATGTCCTTCACTTTTTGGTTGACCTCCTTGATTTTGGCCACTGCCACGTCAAATTTCTTTATCATTGCCTCCAATTTTGCCATATTTTCCTTGTACTTATTCCAGCCCTTTTTACACCAATAAAATATCCCAATAAACTATATCTATTCTATTGTAACTAATAGAGTTTATATAAAAGATCTTAATTTTACTTATGATTTTTATTAGAGTTAAGTACTACTATTCATTTGATATAGATATTATGGATATTTATTATATATACTAATCCATTCCTAGTATCATGAACAACATATTTTGTCATATACATGATCTTTCAAACTAAACAATGATTTTTTTCTCAAATCAATATGCCAAGTTTAACCCCAAAGTACATATTTATTAAAAAATAGCCACTTTTATGGGTGTCAGGATTTTGGAATTTTGACTAATTAACAGATTCAAAAAAATAATGCGGGCCAGCAGTTAATTACTCTTAGTAATGGTTTCAATAAAATAACGCGGGCCAGCTTGCAATTGCTCTTAGGAATGGTTTCAACAAAATAATGTGGGCCACAATTCTGAAACCAATAATCAAATCATATTCTGGCATTAACCAACCCCCTATTCTTAAATAATGAGCAAAACATGCAGATATTGCACAATTAATTAGTACACCTCAACAACCACCTCAAGCATGCTTCTCATAATAATTAATATTCTAAACTTTAACTTTATCCTGGAACAAGGGCCATCATATGAGCCATCATCCAAAACACTTCTAGAAGAGTCCATCATGGACTGGGCTTTCAGGCCAAACACTCTTAGATAAAAGGCTTTGAACTTATTGTATTAGATTAGCTCTAATTAAGTGAAACAATAATCTCTGTATACTAGTAGCCAACCACTGGATAGCCAGCCCTGGAAGTGGCCCAGGTATACAGAAATGATACCAATATGTGGAAGATGTCAAGCAAGCCTTCTGTTAAAACCACCCCAAAAAGGATGGGCCTCCTGCTGTGCTGACCTAATGCTACTTCAGTCTCTTCTAGTGTTGTGAGCTAACTCAGATAAAAGGCTGGCAGGCGGGCTGCCTTAAAGCCAGTCCATTAGAATAAAAGACTGATGATTCCGTATTGACTTAATGATTGATACAAGTCCTATTTCCTTAATGTGATCCTCTCTTAGGCTTTATTAGTGAAGAACAAAATATGATACTGTCCTCATACATTATAATTATCTATAGTAAAATGTAGAAACAACAAACTATGAACCTATAGCCAGAAGTAGGAAGAACTGTCCCAAATCCTTTGGGCCTTGGGCCCTGTCTGACTTGCTATTTCTGATGACAGCAAAATATTCTGGGCCAAAGTTTACGTCAAGGTCACAGGTTCTCTGTACTTTCCTGATGTTAGAAGACTTAGGATATCATCTGGCAGATGATAAAATACCATGGTCTGCAATTTTCTGACAATGGGTAATATGTAGATCATTTATTTTAGAGCGCATAAACCAACCCAATCTCAGTATCATGAACAACATTTTTTGTTCGTGTTTATGTTTTTTCCTAGTATAATATAATTTATTCTTGAATCAATATGCCAAGTTCTACCCAAAGTACATATTTATTAAAAGATAACCACATTCACAAGTTATATGTAGATCACATATTCCAGAGATATATGTGGTGAGATGGATTCTTTTTATTAATTCTATTGTTTTCTATTGTAACTTTAATATATTTGAAGTGCACAATAAAGTGAATTTTAAAAATTACAAGTGGTACAGACCAGCCAATTGGAATGGGTGTACATGTGGTGGCTTTGTGTTTGGCTCAGATCAGACACACCTCAGTTATTGCACCCAGTTTAACTTAATTAATTAAGCCTGTTGAGAATAAGAGACATTTTTGTTTGCTATTGGCACACAAAGATGTATCTTATTTTCAACAGGTTTAATTAATTAAGTTAAACTGGGTGCAATAACTGAGGTGTGGCTGGTCTGAGCCAAACACAAAGCCACCACATGTACACCCATTCCAATTGGCTGGTCTGTACCACTTGTAATTTTTAAAATTCACTTTATTGTAGCACTTCAAATATATTAAAGTTATAATAGAAAACAATAGACTTAAAAATAAAAAGTTGTTTAGTATATACTTCTGGGAAGTATAATAAACAAGATAAAGGGGGAAGTTTAAGAAGAGAATGATACTTTCAAAGATATGAATATATGAATATATATAGTATCATGAAAAGCCACATACTGTTCATGTGCGTCATGATGGTCATGAGGCTTATCTGAGTAATGTTCTTCTTAAGTCACAAGGCTTATTTAAGTTGTGTTCCACTTAGGATCTAGATTTTTTGATCCTCATAATAGATGGTCAATAGATGGCAATGTCACTGACTTATTGGATGGTTGGTGAGTCATTTGATGACTCATTTGGTGATATACTTGGGGCTTTAATTCCCTGAAAGGGATTAATTGAAGATGTTGCAACATCCCCCCTGGGGTGTTGGAAGTCAGAGCCTTGGGAACTTTCCTGAGAGTGTCAGGAATGCAGGCTTGTTATTGATCCAGTTTGGCGTTGGGAACAGGGAGTCTGGAATTACGTTGGTCTGTTCCTGCCTTACACAGGCGGAGTCAGTCATGGTTCATGAGTTTTAATTCAGTTTGAGCACCAATTCCTTTGATGAGGTAGGTGTTGTTGGGCTTGACCTCCATGACAATGCCTGTTCCATGTAACCCTGGGTCCAATTTGTGCTGATTGTGGTTGACAACCCATATTTTGTCCCCAACCTGGAATCTTTCTTGCTGTAGTGGGATTGCTTCTCTTTCAACTCTTTTTTGCTCCATGTCTTCTTGGTCTTTCCTAGCACACTGCACGTTGGGATCACTGTCATCTGATTTCTTTTTTGGTAGATGTAATTGTGGTCCTGTGGCTGTACTACCAAGAGCAGGTTTTTACCCAAGGTGTGCTTAATTTGTGTTCTACATACCATGAGTGCTGCTGGTAGCATGTTGACCCAGGCTTTTGGATTGTTAGCAGATAACTTACTGAGGGCTTCCACAAATGAGCTGTTTAGTTGTTCTACTCTTACATTTGCTTGAGGGTGATACAGGCTGGCTGTGATGTGTCTTATTCTGTTCTTGGCAAGGTAGATATTGGTGTCAATGGCCTTAAGTTTGGTGCCTTTTTCTGTGATCAGGAGGTCAGGTTTCCCAAACTTGGCTATGATTTCTTTTCCAATAAATTGTCTCACATCATTGCCTTTGTATTATTTTGTACCTTGTGCTATAGGTCATCTGGTTGCATAGTCAATAGCTGTTATGATGTACTTTTTGCCCTTGTTCTTTCCAGGCATTGGTCCCATAATATCCAACAACCATACCTTGAAGGGCTGTGTTTTAGATACAGAAACTACTGACTTGGGTGATGCCTTGGTTTGGGTGTACTTCTCACAGACTTTGCATTGTTCCAATACCTCTTTGATATCATCTAGCATGTTAAACTACCAGTAGTGTGTCTTGAGATATTTGTGCAAGTTCCTGCTACAAGTGTGTCCCAGGTCTCTGTGGTATTGGAAGATGGTGTCACTCTTCTGTGTTGACGGGACGTAAGGTACAGTGTCACCATTTGGAAGTATTTGGTGCAGGGTAACATATACGTTTTTGAAAAGGTGTTTTTTCTTAAGTACCTTCTCTTGGATGTCCATTGGGGTGCCAGGTGGGAAACCTTCTTGGAGATTCCCCATGATAAGCATGGGCCAGTCAGGGTCCCCATCAGCGCATAGAACATGTTTACTATATAGTCTTGAAAAGGCATCTGCTGTAAGCATTTCCTTGCCTAGCTCTTATTTGATTTGCATTTGATATTTATATAAGACTTATCCATTTGGCTTGTCTTCTTGGAAAATGCTGTTGTGTCTTGAAGAATATTAATGATTTGTGTCCAGTGAGGACCTTGAACATTTGGGCTCCTTCTAGATAACATCACTATTTTCATGAGGCAGTGTACATGTCAGGATTCCCTTTCTTTTATTATTGCTGCTAGTATATTTTCAGGATCACTAAGACCAGTTATCCAAGGCTTTGTTTGATTCACAAAAAAATTTACACCTAATCACCTCCTTTCTTTCATTCCCTTGCTCTACCTGTCAATTTTATCTAGATTAACGGTTTATTCATCTTTTCAAAGTTACCTTTTATTCAAGACAATTCTTGAACCCGTTATCTTTTTGCTAAAGTTAGCAACAATTAATCCAAACTCTTTACCTTTTTCAATTTTCAAAGTAACTTACACCAGCACTTTGGAGCTTGTATTTCTGTCTTCTTGCCCGCTCTTTGATCTCCTGTTTGTTTTCTTGCTTAAACCAAGCATGTCAAGCAGTCTGCCGTGTCTCCTACTTTCCTTTTATCTTCTACTTAACCTTTTAAAGTTAAATGTAAGTAGAACCATGTTTTCTCTGCCTCTCTTCACAGCAAACCTTCCTAACCACCTTTGGTTAGAGTTCTTCTCCATTTTTTCTCAACTCAATTCATATCTAAATAAAAGGCCTGAGTTTTGTCCAATCTCAACTTAAGTTGAGATTGTTTGACTTGCACCCCAAAAAGGTACTTGTTAGGTTTTGTAGCTTGTGTTTCATTTCCAATTTTAGTTTAAGTTTTTATCTTTGATATTATGATTCCCTTTGACTTTCTATTTCATCAGCTAGGTAGTTTCTATAGTAATACCCACAATTTGATTGATAGTTTTAATCCTCCAACTAGTGGTGAGCAATTACCTGACTTAGAAATTGATTTTTTGACCAAGTCATCAGTCATTAAGACTGGACTCTATTTTATTTTCTTAGATTTAATTAACTGTCTCAGCCCTTATTTTATTTCCTATAAGCTTCTAGGAGCCCTAGTCCAATTGTTACTACAAAACTTAACTACTTTTTTGTATTTGACACACATAAATATAACTGGGTTAAAAGCTTTAGTTTACAACCACCTTCCCCAAACTATGAGACCTTACAGTACAATAGCCACCAGCTCATTGTTGTGTATGGGAAATCTTTGTTTGCCTTCAGACAGTTTCCTTGACTTGTATGCCACAGGAAGGAAGTCTTTTTCTGCCATCTGGATACAGAGCACCCCTTCTATGGTGGGCAACTGTGGTAAGTTTGACTCCCTGGTACTTAACACTTTGTTGAGTACCAGTGAGTCAAGTGCTGCATATGTAAATCTATTAGTATTTTTGGCTAAACTGGTTTTAAGCTAATTTTTACTAGTAATATAGGGGTTCAAAACCAAAAAAAGTTTAAATTTACTTGAATTCAACTCTGTTTAATAATTTAGTTAGCTAAAATACCAATTTAAGGGGTAATTTATAAGTAAATTTACTAATAGAAATGAAAAAACTTGTGTTCACACTCTAAAACAAAAAGTGGTCAGTTTGACACTTTTTGAGTTAAATCCTAATTTTATTAATAAAATACTTATGTGCTTATATAAAATTTGTTATTTACTATTATGTTTTTATTATTAGTGTCCATAGTTGTTGATTAAGCTCCCAAGCACCGCTTTACTGGATTTAGTGGTATAGACATTAATCAAATATACCACTTGTTTTACATTATGTCATTCCCAGGTTTGTGGATTAAGTGGTGCCATATAAATTAAGCCCAATTTATTAAGAGATTTCATATGTAATTTATAAAAAACTGAAACTTGACACTTTCTTTGTTTGACCCTATCCACTTGCCACAAAATTGGTTTTGGATTGAACTAGTCAAAGGCTCAGAATTAAGGCTAAACTAATAAGTGACGCACTATGAGCACCACTCAACACCCATCCACTTGACACTTTAACTTGGGGATTATTACAGAGAGCTTCTTAATGTTTTAACCAACACTATGGTAAATAATTCACCCCTAGCTCCTCACAGCATATTTTAATCACTAATAAACACCTTCCTACTAATTTGCTTTTTTAACTTATGTTGTATTTTTTATTTTTGAGCATATGAAACTTCCTTGCTTTTGGGTTAACTTTTGAACCTGTTTTAAATTTAAGCAAGTTTACATGTAAAAAACATAGTGAATTTGATTTTTCTGCTCAACTCTGGCATACTTGGTAGTGAGAATCCAGCCTTTTCCAGCTGATTGACAGTGCCAAACTTGAAACTTTACTATGTTTTAAATATTTAACCCCCAATAAAAAATTTCACATAATATTTTTTTAAATTATAATCTACTACTTTTTCTGCTGCTCTCCATATAATTTTCATATATTTTTTTGATTTTTAATTGCACTTTTACATTAATTTAGCACTAAGATGTTATGCTGAACCTAACATCTTTGATGCTTCATCATAAATTCACTTATTTTCTATGTTTTAACTTTTATATCTATACTTTGAGTTTCTTTTTTTCTTTTATTTACTTTGTTATTCTTTTTTCTTGATAAATAAAGTTTTATTTGCATACTTTTATTTAACTTTTGTTTTGATTTACCTCTTTGTGTTTGGCATATCTTTCAATATTTTTTTACAAAACTAAACTTTTCTTTAGCCAATATCATCTAAATCCAACAAGCCTACCAAGCGCCAAGCCTCCAAGGTCTCAAAAGAAACTGCCTCCACTCCCAAGTGTGCCAAGAAGCCTGCAAATGCAAAGTCTCTAACTCCATCTCCCCCTACCCTCATCTTCAACTTCCCCCCAAGTCCTCAAATAAAAGTGATGACTCTCTCACTGATCACTCATTTTACAAGTCAGAGGCCAACTCTGAGCCTACCAAGGAGTGCTGTACTAAGAAGGCAAAGGCTGCCAAGGAGCCCACCTCTTCTTCTGGTAAGAAAAAGGAGGTAATCAAGCAGGCCTCAAAGTACCCTTCTTCTCCCCCTCCTGATGACTCATCCCCCCTCCCTCATCTGACCCCCAAGATGAGCCTGAGGAGTACCCTAAGAAGTTCAAAGCTTCTAGTCACGTGGCTTGTGATCCACTGGTCATCCACAACATTTTTAATGTGTAAAGAGAGTTCAAAGTTCCTAAGCGCTTCCCCCAGTACTTCCCAATTATGTATGTAAAGAGCAGCCCTGGTTACGTTGCTGACAACTACATATATAATTGCAACAACCAAAAGCAGCAAAGTAAAAGCAATCACTTTGTCTGTGAAGATAAGACTTGTGGGGCCCAGCTGAACACCAAGGGCTGGGAGCGGGTAACTGCCAAGAAGGGGGAGCACAATTGTGAGCCCCCCAATCATCTAATCACTCAGATGCTGAAGTTGTACCTTGTTCAATTAATCCCCACCTCCTCTCACCTACAGACATCTGATCTGGCCATAAAGGCCCTGCAGCATTTAAATCCAACAATCTTAAGTTGGTACCAACACAGGAGCAGTTGGTCAAATTCATCAGCAATAAGCGTATTGCTACAAATCCCCCCTCCCCCCAAGGCTTCTGACGTCCTCTCTGAGCTCACACTCACTCATGAGCTTAAGCAGTTTCCTAGTGGGGAGTGCTTCCTGCTTCATGATGACAGGCCTGCAGCCAAGGACCGTATAATCTGCTACTCAACTCAGCAGAACCTGCTAGATTTGAAAAGGTTTTCAACCTGGCTAGTTGAAGGTACCTTTTCCACTTGCCCTCAGATGTTCAAACAGTTCTGAATGATTCATGCCCAGATTGACATTGGGCTATTCCACTTTCTTTCTTTCTTCTCCCTGGGGCCACCAAGGTCATTTACACCAGTGCGTTCTCAATACTTTATAGCACACTTTCCCTCCTTCCTCCCAACAACAACAATGATGCCAAGAAGACCCCCCCACACCCATGCAAACCCTCCTGCTGCTGACAAGGACCAGGCCACCCTGGACTTAGAGGAAAATGTAAGGCTCAGAGCTCTAGGGCCTCACATGTGCATAATGGACTTCAAGCCTGCTCAGTGAAATGCATTTGAGCAGCTGTTTAGCAGGGAGATGCAACAGTTCCACTTACACTTCCGCCAAGCAGTTGCTTGCAATGCGCAGGCCCATGCCAAGCTTAGTAGGTTGATCTGGAAGGAAAATTCAGATACCTGCAAATTTGTGCTGTCACAATTCAGTGCCTTGCTTTTTAAAGCCAGAGCACACTGTTTAGGGGTTTGAGGTTCTCTCAAAGGATCCTTACATAGTAAAGCATCCGCAGTTCAAGCCTTTCCACAAGTAATTTGAGCCCCAGTGGATTGGGAAGTTTGTCACACAGAGGCAAGGCAAGGCCAGAGCCAAGGCCAGTTGGAATGTGTACTGGGTGGCGGTGAATGGTGAGCTCAAGACCACTCTGGCGCTAGAGGCTTATCACAAGCATCTCAAGGCCAACTTTGTTCTTCACCCAAAGTTTAACAAGTTATTCTCCCTTCTGCAGCACAAGCAGGAGAAAACCATCTCCAAGCTGCATGACTTGGCCAACTGTGTCCCCTCACCAAGCCTACAACCTGCTCCACCCTCTTCACCAAGGCCATCCAGGGTGCAGCTAAGCACAAATACAAGGCCTCTGAGCTTAAGAAGCAGCTTGAGCTTATTGCCACTGCCCTCCTGGAAGGGGCTAAAATTAAAAGGGGAAGAAGAACAAAGAGTAACCTTGCTTGCTTCTATGGTTTTAACTTTTAACTTTTTAACTTTAATTTTTAGTTTTGATCAATTAGCTTTTAGTTTTAATTTTTCTATTTTTTATTTAATTAGATATTACTGATTTTTCATGTATATATGGTAAGTTTGAGATGAATAGTTATAGTTGAAAGTGAATGAAATATCTTAATTTTTGTTAATTTCCTAATAAAACAAAAGATATTCACATTTGTACTTATATGAACTATATCAAATAAATATTAATATTTCTTCATATTTTGCATAACTTTTATTGTTGTGTTTTTTATTTATTTTTGTCCCATTGTAATTTTAATTTTTATGGTAATCAAAAATATTTTTATAATGAAGTGTGTAAATTACATAGTAAAATGAGAAATATTTGCTATTTTATCCATATTTGTATTAATTAAAATATTGTTTTTATTGCATTTTTGAGTCTTCTGAAGTCATTTTAGTACACTATAGCTGTATAGCCTAATTATTTATATTAAAAGTTTATATAACATCAAGATCTGTTAATTAAAAAAGTGTCAATTTCAGTTGTTGATCAGGGAAAAAGCTGAATTCTCACTTTACTATAGTGTCAAGCACCAGGGAGTCAATTTTACCACAGTTGCCCTATGGCGCAGTTGGATACATCAGTTTTTAATTTATATATTACCTCAAAATTTTGGTATTGAAGGATAGGGGCAGGGACCATCCATTCTTTTAACTGGCGGAAATGTTGGTCTCTTAGCAGTGTCCACACAGGCTTGGTTGTCTTGCCTGTGATGACTGACAGGGGAGCATTCAGGGCACCTCAGCCAGGGATGAACCCTCTTACATAGTCTACCATACCCATAAAGTTATGAAGTTCACTCTTTTTTCTTGGAGCTGGCATTTTGGTTATGGCACATATCTTGTCTGGATCTAGTTTGATTCTTTCCTTGCTGATAATGTGACCAAGGAATGGGAGTTCAACCAAAAAGAATTTGCACTTTGATGGCTTTGCAATCAGTTGGTTTTCTTCAAGGGTGTGGAGGATTAAGTGAACGTCTTCCCAGTGTTGCTTCAATTTTGGGCTGTAGATGATGATGTTGTCCAGGTAGATAATTGCTTGTTTTCCAATTTGTTCCTTGAATACTTAACTCATGAAGGTCACAAAGATACTGGGGCATTAGTCATCCCAAAATTGAGAACAACACATTCAAAGGATCTGTATTTAGTTCTGAAGGCAGTCTTTGGGATAACTTCAGGCTTTACTCAAATTTGGTGATAGCCTGCTATCAGATCAATTTTTGTAAAGATTTGTGACCCCCCAGGGCGTCAAAAAGGTTGTCAATCAGGGGCAGGGGATACCTGTTCTTAATTGTGACCTCATTAAGTGCTCTGTAGTCTGTGACAAGGCAGAGTCCTCTGTCGTTCTTTACTACAAAGAAGACAGCAGCACCAAAAGGCTCCTTTGATGGTTGTATGAGTCCCTTTTTTGAGGGCTTTGTCAAGATAAGCTTTTAGGGTGTTGTCCTCTTGTGGTGTGAGGCAGTAGATAGGGCATGCTTTAGGTACACTTCCTTTGAGGTCAGTCTCATGTTGTATGCTGCAGTCTGGTGGTAAGCCCAGGAGAGCTTCCTGGAAGACAGAGGGGAGCTCACTAACTAGCTGGTCTCAGATGTAGTCATTTTTATGTTTGGTTTCTTTATTTTTGAAATGGATGAATTTGTACATACAAGTATTCCAATTGATTTTACTAGGGTCATTTTCCTCTTCTGTTTCCATGATTTTCACAAACATGTGGTCTCTCATAAGCGTGTCAAGATGGGTCTGGTAAACATGGTGGTGCACCTTGCCTTGCTGGATGGTGAGGGTAGCACTGTCCCAGACAATATGAGGTTTGGTCTTTCTCATCCAGTCCAGGCCAATTATAACATCATAATTGGGGATTGGTATGATAGGACCACTAAGCGTAGTCTGCATGTCTCTAATTTGTGTGGTGAAAGGTTTTGCTTCTCTGTTGACTGGTGTAATTCTGATGTCTGCCATGCTAACTCTCTTGATGTTTCTTTGGACTGTTGGTAGTTTCATGAGGTTGGAAAAAATTTGTCAACAAAGGAATTGGTCTTCTCTAGTGTCAAATAATGCTGTGCCCTGATATCTGCAAAAGCAGAAAGGATAATTGAGGAGTTCATTTCCATTTTGGGCAGCAAACAGTAGAGGATTGCTGGAGGGCACTTGGATCATGGTGATTGAATCTGTGTCTTGGTCCCTGTACAAGTCTTGTGAATTGGGGAAGGGCGGCTTGCCTAGGCACTCCTCTGAGCTTTCCCCTCCTTGTTGGTGTCTTCAGTACTTGCTTGGTTATCCTGAGCTGTACAATTCACGTTTTGAGGATGGGTGTTATTGCTTCAGTTATTCTGCTTGTTAGGGCAAGGATCCTTCTTTGCTGTGGGACTCTCCTTTTGTTTGTTGTTTGTTGTATGTAGATTATCAGACTTCTGAGAAGTTTGTTTTCTTTCCAATAATACATCTTCAAGATTCTTGCAGTGGGTCATGTCCAACTGAAGTCTAATATGCGTGGGGAGGCCATTGTAAAAGTCCAATTGGGGTCCTAGTTTGTCAAAGTTGATGGTGTTGGGTGTGCGGTTGTGTAGATCCTTGTACACTGCAATGTACTCCTCTATTGTTCCTGTCATTTTAAAGGTTCTGAGTTCTGTCATAATTGCCACTTTAGATTCCTTCATGGCAAAATTTTCAAGGAATGCAGTCTTGAACATATCCCAGTTTTCATTTTGATTAGGGTGTTGCTTGAGCCATTTACTTACAAAATGTGAGGAAGTTCCTGTGACACAAAGGGCAACTTTGCTGGCCCAGAGTCTGTGGGGGTAGCCTACTTGTGTAAATTTACTTTGTGTGCTGTTAATTCAGATGTTGGTTTTTTCCTGGAATAATCCTGAAAACGTCCCAATTTCTGCTGAGTGTAGGCGTTGAAAAACAATGCTGGGTATTTTGATTGTCTGTGGGCTTGCAGAAGTTGGAGGCGTGTTCAGGAGTTTACAGGAGTTGAGGACATTATACTGTTTTGTGAGAAAAAGGACATTGTTGAAGATGACAAAGCTTGCATGGACGTCCTGTCCTTCTTTGTAATCTCTCCAACCTGCAGGAGGGCAATTTGCTGGATCCTTTTTTTGGAGGAATTTTCCCTTGAAGTTTCATAGGTGTGGATAACCTAACTGTTCTACCACTGTTGTGTATATACTTCTTATGAAGTATAATAAACAAGATAAAGGGGAAATTAAGAAGAGAATGATACTTTATTGGATATGAATATAGGAGAAATATATGGTATCATGGGAAGCCACATACTGTCTATGTACATCATGATGGTCATGGGGCTTATCTGAGTAATGTTCCTATTAAGTCATGAGGGTTTATTTAAGTTGTTTTCTGCTTAGGATCTGGATTGTTTGATTCCTGTCATAGATGGCCAATGGATAGCAGTGCCACCAACTTATTGGTTGATTGGTGAGTCATTTGATGACTCATGCAGTGATCTACTCAGGGTGTTAATTCCCCAAGAGGTGTTAATTGAAGATGTTGCAATAAAGTAACCAAATTTAACTTGTGGCATGATAAAAATTAATTGTCACTGTAGTTAAATGTAAATTATATATTATAACAATAAAAAATATATAAAAGTTATACTCATATATATGATAAATAAAAATTGTTGGGGGCAAGTTCTATTGGGCAAAATGGGGGTAAAGGGGGAAAACTAGGTGGCAGACTGGGTTGAGAAAGGAGGACTTGATTGGCTGGGGGAGTGGATTCTAAACAACAGGATTGGTTGGCTGGGGACTAGAGCAGATGGAGGGCCCAGAGGTGATTTTGTGACTTGTGCAGCTCAGAGGAATTAATGGTACATTGCATCATACTCACACTCAGGGAGAACAGTGATTGGCT
The DNA here is from genome assembly GCA_014839935.2 of Entomophthora muscae. Classification (NCBI taxonomy): domain Eukaryota; kingdom Fungi; phylum Entomophthoromycota; class Entomophthoromycetes; order Entomophthorales; family Entomophthoraceae; genus Entomophthora; species Entomophthora muscae. Next base: position 13,812 of record QTSX02005153.1, read on the forward strand.
TGTACACTAGGGAATTCCAAGGGTGCAGCTGTGGGTCCTTTGGTGATTAGCTACTGCTGTGAGCATTCAGGACCATCTTTTTTAACATTTCAGTGACCTTCTGATAGGGAAATAGCACAGTGTGGTCATTGGCTGCACCAACCACCTGGCTGAAGGTTGTGGGGTTGCGCCCATGGATGTTGTATCCAATGTTTAAAAACAACACATCACCAAGGTGAAGTGCAGCATACCTAGCAGGGAAAATAGAGACATCATGACTGTCTGCTTTGATCTTCTTGAGGCCACTTCAGTGCACTCCATCTGGTTGCTCAGAAAGATTTTGGCCTTGAATTTTGCAAAGCTCAAGGTGGAGAGCAGACCAGATAGGAATTTCTTGTACTAGTACCAATTGGTGTAGCTGGTTGGGCAACTGCCATAATTAACTCATTACGCAAGTCAACTTACTGAATGTCAACAATTTGTTGACATTCAGTAAGTCAACATTATTTTAGTATTTATCTGCCAGAATTGGGCATTTCCAAAACCAGCTAATTTTTCATAGTGAATTATTAAGTCAGAATTGCAAAATTAAAATGGAACAGGCATAATGTCAACCCCATTTAAACAAAGGCTTAATTTTAAGCCAAAAAACTAATATAATTTACTATTAAAAGGAAAGTTTCTTTGTACTTTTACATTAAGGTTGATCCCAGTAAGTAATATCTGGATGTTGACCCCAAATAAAAATCCATAAATTTCTTAATAAAATACACAATATTCTAAAATAACTACTTTTTATATTTTATACTACTGTTTTTATTAAAATTATATTAAGATAAGCATTGAACACAGACATATGCCAACTTTCATAGTGTTCTTTGTACTATTAAGATTATTACTGTTCTTTAAACTCACTTTATAAACTATAGCTTATTTCTGAGAGTCCACTTAAGCCAAAACACATATTTTAAAACTAGAATTTTTTTATGTATTTATAATGTTGACTTTGTGTCAAATCAACATGTCACCTAAATTGCAACAAAGGGGTTTGGCTAAGCAAACAAAGTGACATAATTTAATAAGATTTAATAAGAGAGTTACTATAGAAGAACACTGACTTCCTCCATGCTGACACCTTCACTGGTTTATTAGTAAAACACTTCCACTTAATAAAAAGCACACATACAATGGTACTGTGAATTCAGAACCTGAACATAAAAATGCGGGATTGTCAAATCCTTGGTCCAAATTTTGAATCACTTTTGCGGGCAACTCAGCTGAGTGAAAAATAAAATATTTAATAAAATTAACTATTTAATTTGAATTTTTTTCGGTTTATTTAAATTGGCAAATTTTGAATCTCTTGAACAGATAACTCAACTAACAAAAGACAAAATTCAGCAAACAAATGTGGGATACATGAATCAGGAATGTAGAATTCTTAGGTATGGTTTGAGATTTCCTGTATTTCAAACAAATCATAGACATCATGTAAAGCTTAACAAATCTGAAATTGTGGGATTGTAAAATTCAAGAACCAAAATGCAAATCATAATTGCAAGGAATTTAAAATAAATATAATTTATGGGTGTCTAAAAAAAGATGCCAAAAGATCTAGAGTGGATTTGTGCTGATTCTTTTAGGAAGCACAGGCATTCTCAAAATTCACCCTATTCTATTTTAGGACAGCTAAAATTTAGAGCGTAATATTCACAAAATTGACATATTTAACAATAAAATTGACTAAAATATACATTCCTCTTCTTGAGTTTAAAATTTTAATAAATTTTTATTATGTCTTCTTCCAACACCAACCAAGTCAACAAGCTGTTCCCTGGCCTTGAAGAAATCATGCAGGGCTACGCTGGGTCTCTTAACAGTGAATCCTCTGTCTATGGCCACTCCCAACCCGCAGGCCCCTCTGCAAGCACTACCCAGGAGTGTGTTTTTTCTCCTGCGTCCTCAAGCATGGCCCTGTTTGCCCATCATGCACAGGCAGCTGCTAACCAAAATCCTGTATCAGCAATAGCATCTGGAACCAGCCATTTTAGCCATGGGTCACCCAGAGAGCCCAGGACCCCAAAACAGCCAATCAGATGGCATCAATCAGTTCCCAAGATGGAAGCATCCCTCCCCCAGCCAATCAGCCTTCAAGACGGAGAAGAAAATTGATCACCCCAGACATTGTTCTCAAAATGGTTGAAAAGCGAGGGAAGCTTATGTCCCTTGGGGAAATTGCGGCCGCAATGGGTTTTGCAAAGTCCACTGTGGCTGCAACCCTGCAAGCCCACGCCAACTGTGGCCCCCCACCAAGAAGACCCCAACTGGTGCCTGTACCCCAACCAAAGGTTATAAAGTCCATCCCCTTATGATGGCTATTATGGAACGTGACCCGCGGATGCCCCTGGTCCAGGTATGTCTCCAGTTGGGACTCCACAGCATCTTCACCAACAAAAGAACAGTGAATTCATAGATGTACAGAGTTGTAGTTGCTGCTATATCTTGTCCAATCAAGTTCTCAGTGGCCCTGTTTTGGTGGATACCAACCCCTACAATTCAACCATTATTAATTTTATTAAAGGGAGGGCAATGAGGGCCCATAATGACGTCATCTTCCTATATACGCCAAGATCTCATCCAGTATCCAAGCCTTTGGAGAGAAGCGCATCCAATCTGACGTGTACAAGCGCAGCCCAATCTTGTATTGGTTTGTCGGTGTTTTATTGGCAGTTTCCCCATTGGGCGTCAATTATTACTTGGCAATATCAAACACCACAGATGGGTATGCCTACCAGAAGAGCTCAAGGACATGCTGGGGGAGTTGGCCGCCCAAAACGCCGTGCACACAGTTGTACTGAGTGTGGAGATGGAGCAGCGGGAATGGGCTACCCAAGAAATCAGGGCTACAGGGCATACCTGCTGGTCCTACCCCATCAAGTATGCCGATATGCACCTTACAGATGTATGTCTCTACAATTTTGGTTCTGCTCTCAGGCGCTTAAAGCCTGCCACCTACAATGAACTATGCACCCAAATTGATATGGGTTATGAGCTTTTCTCTTCTGCGTCCTCCAGGACTTATTTGATTTCATCATCTTCTATGCAAGTGATAGTGATAAGTCCAGAAAGGACCCCTGCCTCCCCTCACGCCACTCCATCCATTTTGTCAAGCCCGCATATGTGACAGAAGAAGAATTTGAGCAATTGAAGCAATCTGTTTTTGCTGTCCCTTCCCAGTCAACAAACCCTGCCTCACCAACCCCCCATCAAGATCAAACCACCCGCCTTCCAACCCTGACTCCCAAGCAACCACCCATTCCCTCACCACTATCTCTGATGCTGACCCTTTCATAGGCGCAGATGAAGCTGATTTCCATTCCTCTCATTCCCTCCCCTTCCTGTCCTTCAATTAGTAAATAAATCTTATCTAGGTGACTACTATTAAAATTGATTTTTTTCTTTCAGTTCATAATTAATAATATATTTTTTACATTGTTATAAGTTTACGTGTGTAAAGAATGTTGTACATTTGATGTGGTAGCATATACTTATTTCTGAGGATATTTTCATCATCATCATCATTAATAATTGAAGACAATAAAAGTAAATATTGCATTAAAATATTGCAATTAGACGTCAACTATTGATATTTTGATATTATGTACATAACTCAATGCATTTTATTTAATAAAATACATTGTAAACTTGACCTTTTCCATTATAATTTATTTAAATTGACTGTGTTTATATTACAGAGCCATTAACTCTTAGTACAAATATTAATCAGCAGTGCATTTTACAGCCTGTATATTTACCTATTGGTAATAATTCTGTAAACTTTTCACTCAGATTTTGCAAGGTAATAAAAATATAATGTGTTAATAGAATACTGTTTATTGTCATTAATTGGCTGATTTTCTTTGATGTGGCAATTGTGCATTTTCTGATGTTTACACACTATTATCCAATTGTTTGGCTTCACATCCAATCACACAGGCAAAAGGAAAACAAGCCGCCACCCCAACAGCATCCAGTCTCGGGGTGGCAGCTTGTTCCCCTATTGCCTGTGCAATTGGATATGAAACCAACCAATTGGATACTAGTGCGTAAATATCAGAAAATGCACAATCACCACATCAAAAAAATCAGCCAATTAATGACAATAAACAGTATTCTATTAACACATTACATTATTATTACCTTTCAAAATCTGACTGAAAAGTTTACAGAATTATTACCAATAGGTAAATATACAGGCTGTAAAATGCACTAATTATTAATATTTGTACTAAGCGTTAATGGCTCTGTAATATAAATACAGTCAATTTAAATAAATTATAATGGAAAAGGTCAAGTTTACAATGGATTTTATTAAATAAAATGCATTGAGTTATGCACATAATATCAAAATATTAATAGTTGACGTCTAATTGTAATATTTTAATGCAATATTTACAAAAATTGTCTTTAATTTATTAATGATGATGAAAATATGTATGCGTCAAAGATAGTACTATAAAAGCCAGTTTTTTGATGGAATTCAAACAAAATATCATTAATCTATAACTTAATCAACAAATTAGAAGCTCACCTGCAAAAGGTTGTTAAAATCAAGAAAAACATTAGAGAAATAGTGACAGGAAAGCTAGGGGACAAGGGCCAGCCACTGATCTAACCAAAAGAAGATGCTCTGAACAAATTGGGAAATATTATAGATGAAAGAAATAAAGAAAAATTACTTAATCTTCAGGGAACTATTTTATCAAGTCTAAAGTTCAACAACGCGGGATACAATTTGTGGGAGTTCTGGCAGGGGGCCAAAGAAAACAATGAGAAGATCAGACTAATAGAAGGAATAGAAATTCAAAAGAAAAATCAACACCAGTGAAGAGGAAACCAACCAAATGGAAACAGATGAAAACAAAACTCTATCAAGAAGCAGAAGCGCTCCAAGAAATACAGAAGCTTTATCAAATGAAAAATCAAGAGGAAGCACAAGTTGCAAGAAGAATAAGGAAGATCAAGCCCAAGAAGTGCACTGAAGAGCATACAACGCTCATGAAGTTTGCCAATATGGCGCCTGTGGCTGAGGGGGCCACAGGGGAAACAATCAGTAAGTCTTTTTATGTTTTACTTATATTTATTTTTAGTCATCACCAGGAATGAGGATTAGGTCGCAGAAGTGGTGGCTTTTACGCCGAGTTGGTTTTATGGGGGCTACAAGTCACTGGTGGCCCCTATAAAACAAATGAATAAAAATCAAATAAATAAAAATAGTTCAGAAGAATATGAATATGTTTTTTAATAGTGAAGCTCAAATCAGGGAATATCAACCACCTGCGGGGTGCTTGTCATGGATAAGAGAAGCCTACAAATTAGGATCAAGAATCAAAATAAAAGAAATGAATGTAATTTGCAGGGATTTGAAACTGAACTTCAATGAATACATATATGAAAGCGTTCAAAGGTTCCCATTCTCAAATATCAACAAATACAAAAAAAGTTTAATAAAAACCAATTTTCAAATAGGAAATGAATATCTGAAATCAGCAATTTTTAATGAAATTTTTAAGGCTCTATCAAATAAAGTTGGGGATGCAGTCCTTGTGAATAGTTTTAAACCTTTAATGATATTGTTTGCCGAGGCCTGGGGGGCAGATTTAAGTCAGGCGCCCCCGGTACCCTCTTCAAGTTCAACCAAATGTCCTATATCAATAGGTTAATACATACGTTCAAAAAACTGTGCATGTTCTCAGAGAAATATACCTTGCAAAGAATCCATGTCGCAGTGTACCTGGGAATCCTGCTCCATTGCATACTGAAAGCAAACATGAAAAAATTAGAAGATGTACCTATACAGTTTGATATATGCTGCGTAGCCCTCAACAAACAAAGACACCACGGGGATACAGGACTATGAGCACGTCCTCTATGATTCATTTGCATTGGCAACATTATACAGGTACTATGTGCCCCCCAAAAAACCTGCTAATTGATTCCCTCGCCTGTCTTCCTTTTATAAGACTTTGGCCACCACCGGGGTGCTGAGCGCCACTCCCCTAGCAATTGGCGCCAGAGTCATCCACCACATACAGAAGAGTATGTGGTCCCAATTAGATGCATTAGCTGAAAATTTAATTTTGGCGTATAATTCCCCGGAATAAACACATTCCCCTTGCAATTTGCATTCCCCAATAAATCATTTTCCCTTGCAAAAAAAACTTTTTTATTTTTTTATTTTTAATTTATTTTTAAATACTAAAATTTAAATATTAATATTTCAATATACATACTTCACTATTTTTAAATTTTACTTGTAAAATTTTAATATTAAAATATTTAATAGTAAACATTTAATAATAATATTATAAAATAGTTTAATATTTTAATATTATATATTTTAATATTAAAAATTACTATTAAAAATATTTAATTTTTAATATGGAATATTTTAATATTGAATAAATCACAATTAAATAAAAACTTGGTGTATTTTGAATATTTAACCTTCACTATTAAACTTTTAAGATTTTTAATTATATTTTTATTTTAAATTTTTATTTTTTATTTTAATTTTTAGTAGTTAAATTATAGTATTAATATATCTAAATATATTACAAGATAATAGTTAAAGTTGCAATGACGTTAAATATTTAAAAATAAGTTAAAAATGTTTTTATTTATTATTTATTATCTTGTCAAGGTTGGGTCCATTTATCACAAAGATAAACAAGGAGAATTGAATTTATCCGCATCATGCAGCCTGCTCTACTTATGTTCCAAACACGTGATTGTTTAGAACTCAAATTACATTTCCCTTATTATATGATTTGATAAACATATTCAATACACTTGAACTGCATCCTAAGTACAAATTAGTAAGGAATACATAAAAATAATTGGTTGCTGTGTTGTGTAGATACAGTGGCACTGAAATACCAAAGAGAGATGATGACATGCAAGGTCCAATTTGTGGCTTAGAAAAGTCAAAGTACCAAAATGATTCACAATTATTTAAATAAACTATTTTTTCTATCTTTTTTTATTATTTATTTATTTATTACCACAAAAGCCAATAATGTTCAGTGCATCATATGAAAATAAATCCCTCTTATCTTGTAAAATTAATTTTACTTACCTTTTCTAGTATTCTTAAATGTCTATAATACAATCTTTTGTCACATTATTATATTTAAATAATAATTTTTGAGTCCTAGGAAAAACAAACTAAATAAAATTAAAACTAAATGAAACCCAGGGGCGCCCATTTATCTGATTGGCTTGGAGGCCAGGGCTTTGGGGAGGAAGGATTCTGAGTGCTTGTAGAAAGCTGCCACCACATCGGGTGGTATTGCAAATTGGCTGATCTCAATAATGTTGAAGAGATCCTTGGTGTCCTGAGGGAGGCCTTGTTTCACCTTATTCTTGATCCACCCAAAGACCTCCTCAATTGGGTTAAGAAATGGGGAATATGGGGGGAAGGAAGAGGAGTCTCATTGGGCAGTCTGCAAGGCAGTGGCTGGAAGAATGGCTATTTTTATCAATTGGCGGGAACACAGACACAACCAGATCCACTTTGTGAAGCCCAACATTATCAAGCACAACAACATTGGTTGTGCCGCTGTAATTTATCAAAAGGTACTCCTTGACGGCTCAGAGAAAATTGAGTAAGGTCCTGCTGTTATGGGAGCCTTTAATCATCTGATACTGGTCCAACCCGCGAGGACCAAGAAGCGCAACCATTGAATAGGTCTGGGAACAGACAGCTGCACAATGGGCTATGTCGTCCTTGGACCCCTTCGCAACCCATCCATGCCTAGACCTGAGTGAGGAGGAAAACAACAATTTGTCAATATAGAAGAACTGTACGTTGCCAGTCTCCTTTAGTGCCAGATATGTCTCGGCATAAATGTGTCAATCCTTGATGGTCTTTTCACTGTTCCTATTGTATGGAGAAACTCCAAGCACCTTCCACAAGAAGCCCAAATCAACCATTGTTTTGTATACAAGGGTTTTAGAAACAGAAAGCCTGAACTCTGTGGCAAGCATTGATTGGTCAGCAAGTGTGTCCAGGTGGCAATCCCTGGCTACCCATTGCTTAATTGCGTTGATGTGTATGGGCGTGAGGAGTTTAGGCTGTCTTTTTGCCTTGGTGGATTTGGAAATTTGCCCGGTGTTGCCATACTTGGTGTTGATGTTGGCAATGTACTGTAAATTCAGAACCTGAACGTAAAAATGCAGGATTGTCAAATCCTTGGTCCAAATTTTGAATCACTTTTGTGGGATGGCCTTTTTTTAATTAAATTAATTTTTGTGAGTATTTATTTGAGTATTTGATGATGCGGGAACTCATAGACACTTTGCAAAGTTCAAGTTGAGCTGCATATTTCCTATGGACAAAATATATTAGCTTGAATCAGATTTGAAGCGTTCAAATCCATCAACCATTTTCATTAAGTTTACTATGTTTTTTGAAATTGCAGGATTGTCAAATCCAAGAACCAAATTTCAAATCACTTTTGAATGCCACTAGTAAACTCAGATATTAATTGCGGGAACTGGAAATTACATTTAATACACAGTAAGCACACTAGGAAACACCAACCCAAATCAAGAAGCTCCACCACAACTAAAATCAAATGAAAAATTCAATCTCATTAACCATAATTAGACATAAAAAGTTACTAAACTTTAAAATCATCCAAACCCAGAAACTATACAATATTATTCACTTCAAATCACACATATAGAAACTCTGCTACTATTCAAGGCTATATCAAGAGAAAACAACTTCCCACAACTAAACCAATAACTCCAAATAAATAATATTTAATCTAAAATATATTTTTTATTTTATTTTTATGGACCGTCAATCACATTCCCAACCCGCTCCTGCACCAGCCTGCGGGGCAGCCTGTCCACGAGGGCGTCCCAGAGGGTCCAAGAACAGACCCAGAACCCAACTTGAAGGGAGTCATGCCAATACACAGGCCTCCCAAGGTGTCATTGCCAGCCAACCACCTCCCGCGTCCCAGGCCCAATCAACCAGCTTGAATCCCAGTCAGAAGCCACTCTCAAGGCCTGTCACAAAAGTCTCCTACACCAGGATCACCGGGAACACTGAGGTTACTTACACCTCCACTGTGTACCCAGTCATCACCTGGCCCCGCACTCTTGACCCAAGAGTTGCCACTTCCTGTCCCGCGTCTTTGATACCTCCTATGAGCCATTGGCCACCACTGAAGAGCCATCTGCTCCTTTATTGTATGCCACCATTGATGGCGCCAGCGCAACCAAGCGTGATTCCACCTTCTACACAAAGGTCCCTATCCCCTGTGCTGAGCCTGGTAGCCAGGATGCCGTGGTACCTGCCAAGGGCCGGCGTCGGTTGACGGATAGTGAGCGTGAAGCTCTCCTCAACTGCTTAAACAGGGGAATGGCAGTTTGGGATATTGCGTCCTGATTTGGTGTCACAGCTAGGTACATTGCTGACATCAACACAAAGTATGGCAACACTGGGCAAATTGCCAAATCCACCAAGGCTAAGCAGCAGCCAAAACTCTTGCAGCCCGTACACATCAACACAATTAAGCAATGGGTAGCCAGGGATTGCCACCTGGACACACTTGCTGTCCAATCAATGCTTGCCACAGAGTTTGGGCTTTCTTTTTCTAAAACCCTTGTATACAAAACAATTGTTGATTTGGGCTTCTTGTGAAAGGTGCTTGGAGTTTCTCCATACAATAGGAACAGTGAAAAGACCATCAAGGATTGACACATTTATGCCGAGACATATCTGGCACTAAAGGAGACTGGCAACGTACAGTTCTTCTATATTGACAAATTGTTGTTTTCCTCCTCACTCAGGTCTAGGCATGGATGGGTTGAGAAGGGGTCCAAGGACGGCATAGCCCATTGTGCAGCTGTCTGTTCCCAGACCTATTCAATGGTTGCGCTTCTTGGTCCTCGCGGGTTGGACCAGTATCAGATGATTAAGGCTCCCATAACAGCAGGACCTTTCTCAATTTTCTCCGAGCCGTCAAGGAGTACCTTTGGATAAATTACAGCGGCACAACCAATGTTGTTGTGCTTGATAATGTTGGGCTCCACAAAGTGGATCTGGTTGTGTCCAAGTTCCCGCCAATTGATAAAAATAGCCATTCTGCCAGCCACTGCCTTGCAGACTGCCCAATGAGACTCCTCTTCCTCCCCCCATATTCCCCATTTCTTAACCCAATTGAGGAGGTCTTTGGGTGGATCAAGAATAAGGTGAAATAAGGCCTTCATCAGGACACTGAGGACCTATTCAATATTCTTGAGGTCAGCCAATTTGCAATGCCACCCAATGTGGTGGCAGCTTTCTACAAGCACTCAGAATCCTTCCTCCCCAAAGCCCTGGCCTCCAAGCCAATCAGATAAATGGGCGCCCCTGGGTTTCATTTAGTTTTAATTTTATTTAGTTTGTTTTTCCTAGGACTCAAAAATTATTATTTAAATATAATAATGTGACAAAAGATTGTATTATAGACATTTAAGAATACTAGAAAAGGTAAGTAAAATTAATTTTACAAGATAAGAGGGATTTATTTTCATATGATGCACTGAACATTATTGGCTTTTGTGGTAATAAATAAATAAATAATAAAAAAAGATAGAAAAAATAGTTTATTTAAATAATTGTGAATCATTTTGGTACTTTGACTTTTCTAAGCCACAAATTGGACCTTGCATGTCATCATCTCTCTTTGGTATTTCAGTGCCACTGTATCTACACAACACAGCAACCAATTATTTTTATGTATTCCTTACTAATTTGTACTTAGGATGCAGTTCAAGTGTATTGAATATGTTTATCAAATCATATAATAAGGGAAATGTAATTTGAGTTCTAAACAATCACGTGTTTGGAACATAAGTAGAGCAGGCTGCATGATGCGGATAAATTCAATTCTCCTTGTTTATCTTTGTGATAAATGGACCCAACCTTGACAAGATAATAAATAATAAATAAAAACATTTTTAACTTATTTTTAAATATTTAACGTCATTACAACTTTAACTATTATCTTGTAATATATTTAGATATATTGGTATAATTTTTTACCTATTAAAATTTAAAATAAAAAATAAAATTATAAAATAAAAGTATAATTACATATCTTAAAAGTTTAATATTAAAGGTTAAATATTCAAAATATACCAATTTTTATTTAATTGTGATTTATTCAATATTAAAATATCCCTATTAAACTATTAATTATTTTTAATAGTAAAATATTTAATATTAAAATATTTTACTATTAAATATTTTAATATGTTATAATATTAATACTAAATGTTTACTATTAAATATTTTTATATTAAAATTTTAACAGTAAATATTTTAATATTAAATATTTCACTATTAAACTTTTACAAGTAAAATTTTAAAATAGTGAAGTATTTAGTATTGAAATATTAATATTTAAATTTTAATATTTAAATTAAAATAAATTAAAAATAAAAATGTTTTTTTTTCAAGGGAAAATCATTTATTGGGGGAATGCAAATTGCAAGGGGAATGTGTTTATTCTGGGGAATTATATCCTGAAATTAAATTTTCAGCTAAAGCATCTAAATGGGACCACATACTCTTCTGTATGTGGTGGATGACTCTGGCGCCAATTGCTAGGGGAGTGGCGCTCAGCACCCCGGTGGTGGCCAAACGTCTTATAAAAGGCAGACAGGCGAGGGAATCAATTAGCAGGTTTTTTTTTGGGGGGGGGCACATAGTACCCGTATAGTGTTGCCAATGCAAATGAATCATAGAGGACGTGCTCAACTGCCCAGTATCCCTGTGGTGTCTTTGGTTTGTTGAGGGCTACGCGGCATATATCAAACTGTATAGGTTTATCTTCTAATTTTTTCACGTTGGCTTTCAGTATGCAATGGAGCAGGATTCCCAGGTACACCGCGACATGGATTCTTTGCAAGGTATATTTCTCCAAGAACATGCACAGTTTTTTGAACGTATGTATTAACCTATTGATATAGGACATTTGGTTGAACTTGAAGAGGGTACCAGGGGGCGCCTGACTTGAATCTGCCCCCAGGCCTCAGCAAACAATATCATTAAAGGTTTAAAACTATTCACGAGGACTGCATCCCCAACTTTATTTGATAGAGCCTTAAAAATTTCATTAAAAATTGCTGATTTCAGATATTCATTTCCTATTTGAAAATTGGTTTTTATTAAACTTTTTTTGTATTTGTTGATATTTGAGAATGGGAACCTTTGAACGCTTTCATATATGTATTCAATGAAGTTCAGTTTCAAATCCCTGCAAATTACATTCATTTCTTTTATTTTGATTGTTGATCCTAATTTGTAGGCTTCTCTTATCCATGACAAGCACCCTGCAGGCGGTTGATATTCCCTGATTTGAGCTTCACTATTAAAAAACATATTCATATTCTTCTGAACTATTTTTATTTATTTGATTTTTATTCATTTGTTTTATAGGGGCCACCAGTGACTGGTAGCCCCCATAAAACCAACTTGGCGTAAAAGCCACCACTTCTGCAACCTAATCCTCATTCCTGGTGATGATTAAAAATAAATATAAGTAAAACATAAAAAGTCTTACTGATTGTTTCCCCTGTGGCCCCCTCAGCCACAGGCGCCATATTGGCAAACTTCATGAGCGTTGTATGCTCTTCAGTGCACTTCTTGGGCTTGATCTTCCTTATTCTTCTTGCAACTTGTGCTTCCTCTTGATTTTCATTTGATAAAGCTTCTGTATTTCTTAATGTGCTTCTGCTTCTTTCTTTTGTTTCATTTTCATCTGTTTCCATTTGGTTGGTTTCCTTTTCATTGGTGTTGATTTCCTTTTGAATTTCTATTCCTTCTATTAGTCTGATCTTCTCATTGTTTTCTTTGGCCCCCTGCCAGAACTCCCAAAAATTGTATCCCGTGTTGTTGAACTTTAGACTTGATAAAATAGTTCCCTGTAGATTAAGTAATTTTTCTTTATTTCTTTCATCTATAATATTTCCCAATTTGTTCAGAGCATCTTCTTTTGGTTAGATCAGTGGCTGGCCCTTGTCCCCTTGCTTTCCTGTCACTATTTCCCTGATATTTTTCTTGATTTCAACAACCTTTTGCAGGTGAGCTTCTAATTTGTTGATTAAGTTATAGATTGATGACATTTTGTTTGAATTCCAAGAAAAATTGGCTTTTATTATACTATCTTTGACGCATACATATTTTCATCTTCATTAATAAATTAAAGACAATAAACGTAAATATTGCATTAAAAATTACAATTAGACGTCAACTTGATATTTTGATATTATGTGCATAACTCAAAGTATTTTATTTAATAAAATTCATTGTAATTGAGGCCTTTTCATTTTAATTTATTTAAATTGACTGTGTTTATATTACAGAGCCATTAACGCTTAGTACAAATATTAATAATTAGTGCATTTTACAGCCTGTATATTTATCTATTGGTAATAATTCTGTAAACTTTTCAGTCGGATTTTGCGAGGTAATAATAATATAATCTGTTAATAGAATACTGTTTATTGTCATTAATTGGCTGATTTTCTTTGATGTGGTGATTGTGCATTTTTTGATATTTACACACTAGTATCCAATTGGTTGGCTTCACATCCAATTGGATACTAGTGTGTAAACATCAGAAAATGCACAATTGCCACATCAAAGAAAATCAGTCAATTAATGACAACAAACAGTATTCAATTAACACATTATATTAGAGCCATTAACGCTTAGTACAAATATTAATAATTAGTGCATTTTACAGCCTGTATATTTACCTATTGGTAATAATTCTGTAAACTTTTCAGTCGGATTTTGCGAGGTAATAATAATATAATCTGTTAATAGAATACTGTTTATTGTCATTAATTGGCTGATTTTCTTTGATGTGGTGATTGTGCATTTTTTGATATTTACACACTAGTATCCAATTGATTGTTTTCACATCCAATTGCACAGGCAATAGGAAATACGCCGCCACCCCAAGACTGGATGTGGTCGGGGTGGCAGCTTGTTTTCCTATTGCCTGTGCAATTGGATGTGAAGCCAACCAATTGGATACTAGTGTGTAAATATCAAAAAATGCACAATCACCACATCAAAGAAAATCAGCCAATTAATGACAATAAACAGTATTCTATTAACACATTAAATTATTAAACCTCGCAAAATCTGACTGAAAAGTTTACAGAATTATTATCAATAGGTAAATATACAGGCTGTAAAATGCACTAATTATTAATATTTGTACTAAGCGTTAATGGCTCTGTAATATAAACACAGTCAATTTAAATAAATTAAAATGAAAAGGCCTCAATTACAATGAATTTTATTAAATAAAATACATTGAGTTATGCACATTATATCAAAATATCAAGAGTTGACGTCTAATTGCAATATTCTAATGCAATATTTACGTTTATTGTCTTCAATTATTAATGATGATGATGATGATGAAAATATCCTCAGAAATAAGTATATGCTACCACATCAAAATGTACAACATTCTTTACACACGGAAACTTATAACCATGTAAAAAATATATTATTAATTATGACTGAAAGAAAAAATCAATTTTAATAGTAGTCACCTAGAAAAGATTTATTTACTAATTGAAGGACGGGAAGGGGAGGGAAGGGGCGGAATGGAGGTTGCCTTCATCTGCGCCTATGAAAGGGACGGCATCAGAGATAGTGGGGAGAGAATGGGTGGTTGCTTGGGAGTCAGGTTGGAAGGCGGGTGGTTTGATCTTGATGGGGGGTTGGTGAGGCAGGGTTTGTTGACTGGGAAGGGACAGCAAAAACAGATTGCTTCAATTGCTCAAATTCTTCTTCTGTCACATATGCGGGCTTGACAAAATATATGGAGTGGCGTGGGGGGAGGCAGGGGTCCTTTCTGGACTTATCACTATCACTTGCATAGAAAGATGATGAGATCAAATAAGTCCAGAGGACGCGGAAGGGAAAAGCTCATAACCCATATCAATTTGGGTGCATAGTTCTTTGTAGGTGGCAGGCTTTAAGCGCCTGAGAGCAGAATCAAAATTGTAGAGACATACATCTGCAAGATGCATGTTGGCGTAGTTGATGGGGTAGGACCAGCATGTATGCCCCCGCAGCCCTGATTTCAGGGTAGCTGTGGGTTCCTGGTCACCAGTCCCCATAGTGTGTCCTGGGTTGTAGCCAGGGACCGGCTTGGAGGAGTTGTCATTCTCCAACAGGGGTGAAGGGTTGGTGAGAAGCTTATACTTGGCTTGCATAAGGGCAAACTCCTCAGTACCTTTCCAATCACCAAGCAAGCATCTCCACCGTATACCTGGACTTCAGCAGGCGCCAGCCAGCCTGTAGGCCAATACCAATCCTGGAGTAGCCTTGCAAACTCTTCTCCAATGAACTCTCTTCCTCTATTTGACATTTCCAAATGCCTGGTCACCTTCTCCCACTCCTCCTGGCCAGATTTACTAGAGGCAAACTTCCTGCACCCTAGGTGGTATGATTCCTCATCCCCTGGGCTAGGGTAAAAAATATGGGGCAATTGACTCATGAGACGTATATACTCTTTTTATACAGGAAAATCAGATAGGGGTTGTAATAGGCGCTTTATTCTCTGTCAGAAGGAAGATCCCCTTAGAAACCTTCTGAGATATCACCTTTGGGTAGGGAATAAGAAAGGGTTTGTGCCAAAACTTGGAGTCCTTTAACAATATCTTGTACTCCTTGTACTTGGTCTTTGACTCCTACTCCTTGTTCTTGGGCTCCTTTGCTTTGGTCTTGGGCTCTGCTGTCTTAATCTTAAGCTCCTGTGGTCTGACATTGGCTCTGGCTTCCTATCCTTGGTCTCCTGCTCCTTCTGTAGCTTTGGTGGCCTTTGTAATCCACTTGATCCAGTCCCTGAAGAGTCTCAGATAGCTCTCCCTTTTATAGCCCCTTGTTTCAGACCAAAATCCTCTCTTAGAACTCTGGTTCTTTAAAGCTTAAACTATCATGTTTTTCTTCTTCTATAATATATTAAACTTTCAACCTACTTCAGCCAATGAAAGCCCTGAATTTTCCGCTTCTGCTCCCCATTTTTTAGGCTTTAACTCTCAAGTTAAAGCCCTTAATACCTGATCAAGTAAGCTCTGGGTTACAGCCAATCAAACGCCTTGCTTCAACAGTTTTGCCAAAACAGTTCATCTGGAAGACCCGTTCCTGACCCTGGTTTGAACTCCAAGCTGCCCTGCTCTGGGTAAACCACTGCTCTGCGTTTCAAACGGTTTTGCTGTAATTCCTGTCATGTTTTCCTGGCAAATCTCAAGCATTTTGCCATATGTTTTACTTAGGCAATTTTTGATCCTTCAATTTTTTAACGTTTCTCTATGTTTCTCCATGTTTCTGTCAACGTTTTGCATCTTCAAACCTGCCTGCTGCTTGTCCTTTTGCTCCCCTAGTTGTTCTTGGCAAAATTTGCTCTTTTGCTCTCACAGTTTCTCTGTTCTTCTTCCAGCTTCTTTCTGGTCCTTTTTCCTCTCTCATCTTTTTCCTAAAAATAACTTATAGTTCTAATAAACTATAGGTTATTTTTACTTCTCCTTCTTTTTCTTCATATAATTTTTAATCCTTTTTTAATCATAATCAGGCAGTATTCAATCATTCTTTAACTGCTTCTTTATATCCAAATTTCTTCTCAAAAGCCACTAAACCAGCTCTTCCAGCCTCTGTATTCAGCCCAGCTAGGTCATCCTCTCAACTCTTCAGTTCTTCAGCACCAACTTCTGGTCCTTTGGCCATCCTACCCCATGATCTGCTAGTTCTTCATCCTGTCTTCTTGTCCTTCTGCTTATCCTTAACCAGTTCTACACTAGAAACTTCATTTGTTCCCTTAACACACTGAACCATATTGGTCCATTCCATTCAATATGAATTAACAGTTCATCAACTAGCCTTTACTGTGACCAAACAGTCCCTCTTGATAGTTTTCTCTGCTAATTCTGTGAACCACCTTGGTTCTTTATCTCAGCCCCCATTACCAGAACTTGTAGACCCAGGCATGAGTCTACATTGAACTGGCGTTTGACTGGGCCCTCACAAGTGGCAATCCACTTAGGCCATTCAACCATAAATCTATGTCTATGTGTTGTCTTTACTCACCCAGGTGATGAAATCTGGGCTTTCAGTTGCAGAGTAATCAGCTCTACTTCCTAGAGGCCTGATCACACCAAGTTCTGCAGCTTGCTTCCCCAAGCAAGCCACCTTGGTGACACCTCTGAGCATACCTATACCCTCCAACGCTCACTTTGAGTTTCCCCAAAGCTCCCATAGGGGCATAAACGAGGACACCCTGCCAGTCTGTTAGGCAGGGTGTTTGCTCACAGACCTCCTGCAAGCGTATTAGGGTATGTTGAGCCCTCAAAGCTCTTCCCCTCCCTGGCAGCCCGCGTTACCCGCCACGGGTCCAACCTTACTCTCCCCCCAGACAGACAAAGTTCCCTGCTTGCTATTTCAGTCTCCCCCTGCTAGGTGAAGTACTATAGCCCAAAGCAGCCAACATCTTCTGCTGGGCAAAGGCAACAACTGCCTCTGGTAGTCCTTTGTTACCTACCAGCCAGGCCTTACTTACCCTAGTAGACCATGTTACCTACTAGGCTCCCCTTAATTACCCTAGTAGGCCATGTTACCTACTAGGCACCCCTTACTTACCCTAGTAGACCATGTTACCTACTAGGGTTATCTCACTTCTCCTAGTAGACCAAGTTACCTACTAGGCTTACCTCACTTACCCCTAGCAGCTCTATGTTACCTACTAGTTTACAACGTTGCTATCTGACCACACATTGACATTCTTTAGCATATTGTCTTTATTTGAAGCCAAATTCACCCTCGCCTTCAAACTGCACACATGTGGATCACCACATGCTCCCATTCCCGCTGCTCCATCTCTGCGCTCAGTACAACTGTGTGCACAGCGTTTTGGGCAGCCAACTACTCCAGCATGTCCTTGAGCTCTGTCTGGTGGCATACCCATCTGCGGTGTTCAATATTGCTGAGTAATAATTGACGCACAATGGGGAAACTGCCAATAAAACACCAACAAACCAATACAAGAGTGGGCCGCGCTTGTACACGTCAGATTGGATGCGCTTCTCTCCAAAGTCTTGGATACTGGCCGAGATCTTAGCATACTACAGGAATATTACGTCATGCGGGCCCTCATTGCCCTTCCTTTGATAAAATTAATAATTGTTGAATTAAAGGGGTTAGTATCAACCAAAATGGGGCCACTGAGAACTTAATTTAAACAAGATTCTAGCAGCAACTACAACTCTGTGCATCCATTAATTCACTGTTCTTTTGTTGGTGAAGATGCTGTGGAGTCCCAACTGGAGACGTACCTGGACCAGGGGCATCCACAGGTCACGTTCCATAATGGCCATCATGAGAGGGTGGGCTTTTTCACCTTTGGTTGAGGTACAAGCACCAGTTGGGGTCTTCTTGGCAGGGGGCCACAGTTGGCGTGGGCTTGCAGGGTTGCAGCCACAGTGGACTTTGCAAAACCCATTGCGGCCGCAATTTCCCTGAGGGACATAAGCTTCCCTTGCTTTTCAACCATTTTGAGAACAATGTCCGGAGTGATCAATTTTCTTCTGCGTCTTGCAGGCTGATTGGCTGGGGGAGGGATGTGTCCATCTTGGGAACTGATTGATGCCATCTGATTGGCTGTTTTGGGGTTCTGGGCTCTCTGGGTGACCCCATGGCTCAAATGGCTGGTTCAGGATGCCATCACTGATAAGGGATTTTGGTTAGCAGCTGCCTGTGCATGATGGGCAAACAGGGCCATGCTTGAGGACGCAGGAGAAAAACACACTCCTGGGTAGTGCTTGCAGAGGGGCCTGCGGGTTGGGAGTGGCCATAGACAGAGGCTTCACTGTTAAGAGACCCAGCGTAGCCCTGCATGATTTCTTCAAGGCCAGGGAACAGCTTGTTGTTTTGGTTGGTGTTGGAAGAAGACATAATAAAAATTTATTAAAATTTTAAACTCAAGAAGAGGAATGTATATTTTAGTCAATTTTATTGTTAAATATGTCAATTTTGTGAATATTACGCTCTAAATTTTGGCCGTCTTAAAATGGAATAGGGTGAATTTTGAGAATGCCTATGCTTCCTAAAAGAATCAGCACAAATCCACTCTAGATCCTTTAACATCCTTTTTGAGACACCCATAAATTATATTTTTTCAAATTCATTGCAATTTTGATTTGAAACTTGGTTCTTGGATTTGAAAATCCCGCAATTTCAGATTTGTTAATTTTCACATGATGTCTATGATTTGTTTGAAATACAGGAAATCACAAATTGTATATTAGAATCCCGCATTCCTGATTCATGTATCCCGCATTTGTTTGCTGAGTTATGTCTTTTGTTAGTTGAGTTATCTGCTCAAGAGATTTGTAATTTGCCAATTTAAATAAACCAAAAAAAATCAAAATAAATGGTTGATTTTATTAAATATTTTATTTTTCACTCAGCTGAGTTGCCTGCAAAAGTGATTCAAAATTTAGACCAAAGATTTTACAATCCCACATTTTTACGTTCAGATTCTGAATTTACAGTACCTGGCCATGACAGTAAATTGGGACACAATATCCCAAACCGCCATTCCACATTTAAGCAGTTGAGGAGAGCTTCACACTCACTATCTGTCAACCGACACCGGCCCTTGGCAGGTACCACGGCATCCTGGCTACCAGGCTTAGCACAGGGGATGGGGACCTTTATGTAGAAGGTGGGATCACTCTTGGTTGCGCTGGCGCCCTCAATAGTGGCATAAGACACAGGTGCAGATGGCTCCTCAGTTGTGGCCAATGGCTCATAGGAGGTATCAAAGACGTGGGGGCAGGAAGTGGCAACTCTTGGGTCAAGAGTGCGGGGCCAGGTGATGACTGGGTACACGGTGGAGGTGTAAGTAATCTCAGTGTTCCCAGTGACCCTGGTGTAGGAGACTTTTGTGGCAGGCCTTGAGAGTGGCTTCTGCCTGGGATTCAAGCTGGTTGATTGGGCCTGGGACGTGGGAGGTGGTTGGCAAGCAATGACACCTTGGGAGGCCTGTGTATTGGCATGACTCCCTTCAAGTTGGGTTCTGGGTCTGTTCTTGGACCCTCTGGGATGCCCTTGTGGACGGGCTGCCCGCGGGCTGGTGCAGGAGCAGGTTGGGAATGTGATTGACAGTCCATAAAAATAAAATAAAAAATATATTTTAGATTAAATATGTATTTATTTGGAGTTATTGGTTTAGTTGTGGGAAGTTGTTTTCTCTTGATATAGCCTTGAATAGTAGCAGAGTTTCTATATCTGTGATTTGAAGTGAATAATATTGTATAGTTTCTGGGTTTGGATGATTTTAAAGTTTAATAACTTTTTATGTCTAATTATGGTTAATGAGATTGAATTTTTCATTTGATTTTAGTTGTGGTGGAGCTTCTTTATTTGGGTTGGTGTTTCCTAGTTTCTTACCTTACATTCAATTTGGATTCCAGTTCCCACAATTAATAGCTGAGTTTACTAGTGGCATTAAAAAGTGATTTGAAATTTGGTTCTTGGATTTAACAATCCTACAATTTCAAAAAACATAGTAAACTTAATGAGAATGGTTGATGGATTTGAACGCTTCAAATCTGATTCCAGTTAATTCATTTTCTCCATTGGAGATATGCAGTTCAACTTGAACTTTGAAAAGTGTCTATGAGTTCCCGCATTTTCAAATATTCAAATAAATATCCAAAAAAAACCAATTTAATTAAAAAAAGGCTATCCCACAAAAGTGATTCAAAATTTGGACCAAGGATTTGACAATCCCACATTTTTACGTTCAGGTTCTGAATTTACAGTATGTGACAAACACCGTGATCTATTCCCCATAAGAAATATGCCATGGTCCAAAGAGAATTAGTATTGACAGAGGAGTTAAAGATGTTCAATGGTGATGAGGTATTCCTTTTACATGATGATGGTCCTACAGAAAGCAACAGTGACAAAATCAACTGTAGGGATGTAAAAGTGAGAATTCAAAAGTGAGAATCTAAAAGTGGCCATGTTGACACTTTTAAAATTAAATTAAAACAGCTCATCTGAAATTAAAATTTATTATGGTCATATAAAATACTTTTTATTCATTCTATCAACTAAAAAAGTCAAGAAAAAATACTTTATTATAAAAAGCCATTTTGAAAATTTAAAAAGTGTTGACATGGCCACTTTTATATTCTTACTTTTGAATTCTCATTTTTACATCCCTACAGTTGATTTTGCCACTGTTGCCCTACAGAAGAGGCAAGAATTATATGCTATGCTACACAACAGAACCTGGAGAAGATAATAGATTCATAGAACTGGTTATGTGACGGTACCTTTGCAGTATGCCCCTGCCTTTTTTACCAACTATGGGTTGTACATTACCTTATTGAAGGAAAGGTGCTCCCATTTGCCTACTTTCTGCTTCCTGGGGCAACAGAATAGATCTACACAAGGGCCTTTAAAATCCTTCAGGAGGGCATCAAAGCCCTACCCAGTAATAGAAAGAGTCCCCCTGGCCATAACACTAGAGCCAATCCAGATGATGATGAAAAGGATGAAGCCACCCTTGCTGCAGAAAAAGAAGCTCAAGATAAAGCACTTGGCCCCTCAACCATAATCATGGACTATGAAACTGCCCAGTATAACGCTATTGTAAATACCTTTAATGGAGAGGTACAGTGGGCAACCGCCAGAATTAACTCTTTCTGCAAGTCAACTTACTATATGTTGATAATCAGAATTAAAAATACTTTAATGTCAACAGCATTGAAAAGTCAGAATTAGGTTTTAACTCATGCAGACTACTAAATGTTGACACTTTTTTAATAAGCAGAAACCTGTTTCCTGAACATTTTACTTAATGAAAATTAAGCTTCAAGAAACTTTTTAGGGTAATGTGATAACATAGATTTTAAAAAGTCCATAAAAAATTATACATGAATATTAAAAAAATTCATAAAAATACACTTTCATTTTATTTTACTATGAAATTAGCTATCTTTACTATAATAAAATTTTTCCCACTTATAAAAAAACAAAATAAATCTAATATACAAAAAGGTACTACATAAAATTTCACGTATTATAGCAAAATATAGCAATCAGAAACAAGAATATAAAGTTTTTTCTATATTGAAAACCACAAAAACATATAATTTACTAGTAAAATACCAATATAGGCCATGCAATACAGTCTAAAGCATCAAACTATCAATAAAAATCAATGATTTTATAAAATAGTACCATAAATTATTAATGAGTTATTTAGAATAACTATTTATTTAAAAATATCATACTTAATATATAAGAACTATATAAAAAATTAGACAATACTCAATAAATTTAATTGGAAGCTAGACTGTGATCACCTGGTTGCCATTAAGAACTGTGGCAATCTTCTTGATGTATTCCACAATCCCTGAAAGCTTATATTTGGTCTTGACAACGTCCTTGATCTTCTCTTGATACTGTTTCTCTTTGGTGGTTCTCTTCTTCTTAGATGGGCCGTTCTCAACATCTCTGATTGATGCAGCAGTCTTCCCCTGTTGGACTTTGAGGTGCTCGTAGAAGGTGTTGTATCTGGGCTTGATTCCAAAGGATGACTTGATATGCTTATGCCAGCCCTCCAAAGATGAAGTAGTTTTCATCTCATCCTTAAGAGCTGCCTGGTAGCAGTTCCAGTTGGCTTTGGCTCTGGGCTTGCTCCGGCGCTTAGTGACCTTACGTCCAATCCACTGTGGTTCATAATATTCAATGAAAGGGTAGAAGGCACCATCATGTTTCTTGGCATATGGATCCTGGCATAGGAGCTCAAAGGCTTGTCCAGCATGCTCTGGCTTTACAAAGGCTATTGCTACAAACTGCTGAATTAAGAACTTGCACTTTCCTGATGTATCTAGACAGTGGAGCTTGCTGAGCTCAGGTAGACCCTTTAGTTGCCTGTTGACAGCCTGTCAATAATGGAAAAAACACCCCTGTACCTCTCCATCAAAGGTATTTAAAAAAGCGTTATACTGGGCAGTTTTGTAGTCCATGATTATAGTTGAGGAGCCGAGTGCTTTATCTTGAGCTTCTTTTTCTGCAGCAAGGGTGGCTTCATCCTTTTCATCATCATCTGGATTGGCTCTAGTGTTTTGGCCATGGGGACTCTTTCTATTACTGGGTAGGGCTTTGATGCCCTCCTGAAGGATTTTAAAGGCCCTTGTGTAGATCTCTTCTGTTGCCCCAGGAAGCAGAAAGTAGGCAAATGGGAGCATGTGGTGATCCACATGTGTGCAGTTTGAAGGCGAGGGTGAATTTGGCTTCAAATAAAGACAATATGCTAAAGAATGTCAATGTGTGGTCAGATAGCAACGTTGTAAACTAGTAGGTAACATAGAGCTGCTAGGGGTAAGTGAGGTAAGCCTAGTAGGTAACTTGGTCTACTAGGAGAAGTGAGATAACCCTAGTAGGTAACATGGTCTACTAGGGTAAGTAAGGGGTGCCTAGTAGGTAACATGGCCTACTAGGGTAATTAAGGGGAGCCTAGTAGGTAACATGGTCTACTAGGGTAAGTAAGGCCTGGCTGGTAGGTAACAAAGGACTACCAGAGGCAGTTGTTGCCTTTGCCCAGCAGAAGATGTTGGCTGCTTTGGGCTATAGTACTTCACCTAGCAGGGGGAGACTGAAATAGCAAGCAGGGAACTTTGTCTGTCTGGGGGGAGAGTAAGGTTGGACCCGTGGCGGGTAACGCGGGCTGCCAGGGAGGGGAAGAGCTTTGAGGGCTCAACATACCCTAATACGCTTGCAGGAGGTCTGTGAGCAAACACCCTGCCTAACAGACTGGCAGGGTGTCCTCGTTTATGCCCCTATGGGAGCTTTGGGGAAACTCAAAGTGAGCGTTGGAGGGTATAGGTATGCTCAGAGGTGTCACCAAGGTGGCTTGCTTGGGGAAGCAAGCTGCAGAACTTGGTGTGATCAGGCCTCTAGGAAGTAGAGCTGATTACTCTGCAACTGAAAGCCCAGATTTCATCACCTGGGTGAGTAAAGACAACACATAGACATAGATTTATGGTTGAATGGCCTAAGTGGATTGCCACTTGTGAGGGCCCAGTCAAACGCCAGTTCAATGTAGACTCATGCCTGGGTCTACAAGTTCTGGTAATGGGGGCTGAGATAAAGAACCAAGGTGGTTCACAGAATTAGCAGAGAAAACTATCAAGAGGGACTGTTTGGTCACAGTAAAGGCTAGTTGATGAACTGTTAATTCATATTGAATGGAATGGACCAATATGGTTCAGTGTGTTAAGGGAACAAATGAAGTTTCTAGTGTAGAACTGGTTAAGGATAAGCAGAAGGACAAGAAGACAGGATGAAGAACTAGCAGATCATGGGGTAGGATGGCCAAAGGACCAGAAGTTGGTGCTGAAGAACTGAAGAGTTGAGAGGATGACCTAGCTGGGCTGAATACAGAGGCTGGAAGAGCTGGTTTAGTGGCTTTTGAGAAGAAATTTGGATATAAAGAAGCAGTTAAAGAATGATTGAATACTGCCTGATTATGATTAAAAAAGGATTAAAAATTATATGAAGAAAAAGAAGGAGAAGTAAAAATAACCTATAGTTTATTAGAACTATAAGTTATTTTTAGGAAAAAGATGAGAGAGGAAAAAGGACCAGAAAGAAGCTGGAAGAAGAACAGAGAAACTGTGAGAGCAAAAGAGCAAATTTTGCCAAGAACAACTAGGGGAGCAAAAGGACAAGCAGCAGGCAGGTTTGAAGATGCAAAACGTTGACAGAAACATGGAGAAACATAGAGAAACGTTAAAAAATTGAAGGATCAAAAATTGCCTAAGTAAAACATATGGCAAAATGCTTGAGATTTGCCAGGAAAACATGACAGGAATTACAGCAAAACCGTTTGAAACGCAGAGCAGTGGTTTACCCAGAGCAGGGCAGCTTGGAGTTCAAACCAGGGTCAGGAACGGGTCTTCCAGATGAACTGTTTTGGCAAAACTGTTGAAGCAAGGCGTTTGATTGGCTGTAACCCAGAGCTTACTTGATCAGGTATTAAGGGCTTTAACTTGAGAGTTAAAGCCTAAAAAATGGGGAGCAGAAGCGGAAAATTCAGGGCTTTCATTGGCTGAAGTAGGTTGAAAGTTTAATATATTATAGAAGAAGAAAAACATGATAGTTTAAGCTTTAAAGAACCAGAGTTCTAAGAGAGGATTTTGGTCTGAAACAAGGGGCTATAAAAGGGAGAGCTATCTGAGACTCTTCAGGGACTGGATCAAGTGGATTACAAAGGCCACCAAAGCTACAGAAGGAGCAGGAGACCAAGGATAGGAAGCCAGAGCCAATGTCAGACCACAGGAGCTTAAGATTAAGACAGCAGAGCCCAAGACCAAAGCAAAGGAGCCCAAGAACAAGGAGTAGGAGTCAAAGACCAAGTACAAGGAGTACAAGATATTGTTAAAGGACTCCAAGTTTTGGCACAAACCCTTTCTTATTCCCTACCCAAAGGTGATATCTCAGAAGGTTTCTAAGGGGATCTTCCTTCTGACAGAGAATAAAGCGCCTATTACAACCCCTATCTGATTTTCCTGTATAAAAAGAGTATATACGTCTCATGAGTCAATTGCCCCATATTTTTTACCCTAGCCCAGGGGATGAGGAATCATACCACCTAGGGTGCAGGAAGTTTGCCTCTAGTAAATCTGGCCAGGAGGAGTGGGAGAAGGTGACCAGGCATTTGGAAATGTCAAATAGAGGAAGAGAGTTCATTGGAGAAGAGTTTGCAAGGCTACTCCAGGATTGGTATTGGCCTACAGGCTGGCTGGCGCCTGCTGAAGTCCAGGTATACGGTGGAGATGCTTGCTTGGTGATTGGAAAGGTACTGAGGAGTTTGCCCTTATGCAAGCCAAGTATAAGCTTCTCACCAACCCTTCACCCCTGTTGGAGAATGACAACTCCTCCAAGCCGGTCCCTGGCTACAACCCAGGACACACTATGGGGACTGGTGACCAGGAACCCCACAGAGCACCTTTCTCTCATTAAGGGAATGTACAACCCATAGTTGGTAAAAAAGGAGGGGCATACTGCAAAGGTACCATCACATAACCAGGTCTCTGAATCCCTCAACTGCTCCAGGTTCTGTGTTGTAGCATAGCATATAATTCTTGCCTCTCCTGTAGGACCATCATCATGTAAAAGGAATACCTCATCACCATTGAACATCTTTAACTCCTCTGTCAAGACTAACTCTCCTTGAATCATGGCTGATTTCTTATGAGGGACTAGGTCACGGCGTTTGTCACATATGTACTTCACTAACTGGTCGCGGTCAGGGATGAGCTTCAGGTTCTCATTACTTAGTTGTGTGGTGGCCTTAACTGCCAGATCAGAAGCCTTGACATCTTTGGAGACTGGGACCATTTGGTAGAGGTACCACTTTAGAAGTTTTTCAATAAGATTTATTGGAGCATTGCTTGTGTGCTCTTCTTTTTCACTAATTACTTTATCCCATCCTTCTGTATTAATTCTGGCTACAGCTTCTATCTTCACATACATAATGCTTTCTTCTTCCTGCTCCCTTCTGATTGTTGCAATTAAAAACATAGCCATCACAGACTAAACTTGCACCTCCTTTGACAGACATTAGAGGGAAAACCAATGGAACTTCTTTGGGAGACTAAACTCTCCTTTGATGTTACATATATTTTTGAACCTTTAGAGGATCCCATGGGCTAATTGGTGCTTGATGATAGTCAGACAGGTAATCATCAGGATATTCTTTATTGATACTCAATGAGGAGGATGGAGGTGCAGATTTGTTGGGCGGTGGAGGGGAATTATCTGGAGGTGGATTCTTGCGCTTTCTGGACTGGGATGAGCTTGATTCCTTGGGACTTGATTCCTTTGAGCTTGATTCATCTGGGCTTGGCTGGGGTTCTGGACTCTTGGGTATCTTCTTTCTTCCTTGCTTGTTTAGTGGAACCTCATCTCCTTCTGATTGGTACCAGCTTGGAGAAGAGGAGGGGGCAGGGGAGGGCTCTTTGCTTTCAGGGTCTGGGGTCTTCTCCTTTGTCTTCTGTTTTGTTAAGGGCTCTTTGGCTGGTTTTTTGTTGGGGTAGAGACTTTGGGCCTTTCCAGAGGCTTTGGGTACTTTCTTGGTTGACTTGGGGTTATTTTGTGGCTTTTTTGGAAGATTTGTCCTACAATAATTAGAGTATAGTTCATAAAGTAAGAATAATCATGTGAGACATGAATAAAATTAAATATAATCACTTGTTTTATTTTTTATTATCAAGTAAATAGTTTATAGAAGTATAGAAAGTAATTTTAGAGCTAATTTATTATTAAAGAATAGAAAAAAAAACCCATGTTTAAATAAAAAGTTGCCATTCTGGTAGTCACAGTAGTCAAAAATATTTAATTTAGTTTTTCAGCATAAAAAAACACTTTAATTTTGACGTCAACATACTGACAGTCAGCATTAAAGTGGAAAAACACTATGTAAATCACTTATAAAGCTTGGTTAATATTTTCCGGAGTTGGTTTTTTAAGGCTAAAATTGATTATTTTTAAATTTAAAAAAAAATAAAGAGTTGCATATGTAACTTATGAAAACTAAATAATAGGAATTGTAGAGGGAAGTCTGAAGTACAGCCCTGGGTACTTTGGCCTGAATTTTATAACATTGTATGTGTGCTTTTTGTTAAGCGACAGTGTTTTACTAATAAATAAGTGAAGGTGTTGACATTCAGGCAGTCAGTGTTCTTTTATAGCAACTCTCCTATTAAATCTCACTTAAATTATGTCACTTTGTTTGCTTAGCCAAACCCCTTTGTTGCAATTTAGGCAACACGTCAATTTGACACAAAGTCAAAATTATAATTACATATATAAATTCTAGTTTTAACATATGTGTGTTGGCTTAAGTGGACTTCCAGAAATAAGCTATAGTTTATCCAGTGAATTTAAAATAACAGTATATATCAAAAATAATACAAAGAATGATCTGTAAGTTGGCATATGTCTGTGTTCAATGCTTATCATAATATATATTTAATAAAAAACAGTAGTATAAAATATTTAAAGTAGTTATTTTTAGAATATTGTGTATTTTATTAAGAAATTTATGGATTCTTATTTGGGGTCAACATCCAGATATTACTTACTGTAGTTGACCTTAATGTAAAAGTACAAAGAAACTTATATTTTCATAGTAAATTATATTAGTTTTTTGGCTTAAAATTAAGCCTTTGTTTAAATGGTGTTGACATTATGTCTGTTCCTTTTTAATTTTGCAATTCTAACTTAATAATTCACTATGAAAAATTAGCTTAGTTTTGGAAATGCCCAATTCTGGCAGATAAATACCAAAATAATGTCAACTTACTGAATATCAACAAATTGTCAACATTCAGTAAGTCAACTTGCAGAATGATTTAATTCTGGCAGTTGCCGTACAGTGGTGTTTTTTCTATTATTGACAGGCTGTCAACGGGCAACTAAATAATCTACCTGAGCTCAGCAAGCTCCACTGTTCAGATACATCAAGAAAGTGTAAGTTCTTAATTCAGCATTTTGTAGCACTAGCCTTTGTAAATCCAGAACATACTGGAAAAGCCTTTGACCTCTTATTCCAGGATTCATATGCCAAGAAACATGAGGATGCCTTCTACCCTTTCATTGAATATTATGAACCACAGTGGATTAGACGTAAGGTCACTAAGCGCCAGAGCAAGCCCAGAGCCAAAGCTAACTGGAACTGCTACCAGTAAGTTCTTAAAGATGAGATAAAAACTACTTCATCTTTAGAGGGCTGGCATAAGCATATCAAGTCCTCCTTTGGAATCAAGCCCAGATACAACACCTTCTACGAGCACCTCAAAGTCCAACAGGGGAAGACTGTTGCATCCATCAGAGATATTGAGAACTGTCATCTAAGAAGAAGAGAACCACCTGTCAACCCTGCAGGCTCAACCCGCCAGCAAGGTCCCAACCAAGCAGGTTTGTGACCTGCAATCCAATTATCTGGTCACTCAAAGCCAGACTAGGAAGTCAACTTGAATTACCAAATCCAACAACATGAACAGATGATGATTCTTTACGATGGATACCTTGTTTTGGCGCTTGACTCATTATCAGGATCAAGCCACCCCCTTTTTCCATCCAGCTCTGTGATCACCAATCATGTTCCTGTTATCCTTGATTCACATGAACTATATAATCATTATCTCACAATAAATATTATTATATATCTTCTAAATATTTTTTCCTGTGTAACTCTGCTAAAACAGCACAGTTACAACATTGGTAGCACAGTTAGGTTCTCCATCCTACCTTATCTTGAAAAATTCCGCATGTTGCCCGCACACGCCACAGCCAAAAAATCCTTGACAGAATTATGTCTGGCCTCCCGCCTGACTGGACTCTGTACACCCCTGGTACCGCCATACCCAATGGCTTTGTCCTGTACCAGAACACAGTAATCCTGCTACCTGCCTTCAACGCCATGTCTGCACAAGGTTTCTTTCAGGCTCCCTCCTTGATGCCACAACCAGCCAACAAAACCACCATGCCCAACTACTTAGCTCAAAGACTACAGAGCGCCACCTTGGAACCTTTTGCCAGGGCCAACAACAACAACGCTGCCGCATGGATCCAGTCCTCCCAGAGCAAGCTGGCTCAGATGGAATGCCCACAGAGGTTTTGGATTGCAGAAATTTTCATTTGCCTGACCCATGACGCTGGCACCTGGTGCAACAAGTGGCATGAAGAGCACACCAACAAGAACTGGGATACCTTTAAGCAAGACTTCCTGGCAAGATTTGTGCTTAGAGATACAGCGCTCATGATCATACACCAAGTGAAGAACCTGACCCAGACAGACACTGTAAAAAGCTCACCCAAGCCTACAAGGAACTCTGCCTACACTCCCTGCAGATATGACCTTTGACAATCCAGCCACACACCTCATGTACTACGATGCTCTTAAGTTTCATGTGATGAGGCATGTGAACCTGGACCAGGTAACCAACTTGCAAAGCCTGTACCGTGAAGCGGAAAAAGCGGAACAAACATCCAACACTTGACACAAGGCACAGACTGGGAAACAAGAAAGGCCCAAGGACTCCCATCCAAGTGGGCGCTCCTCTTGACCACCCGCTGGAGGCAACAGCAACCACAACAACCACAGGTTCAAATGGACAGGGAAATGGAAACAATGGCCAGTCAAACCAGACCCATTTCTGTATCACTGCCACACAAGGTAACCAAGATGAGCAAAAAGGACGGGGAGAGCACTAAGCAAGCCAAACTCTCCCCATGCAACTCCTGACTTGCCCAATGATGAATACCAACCTGAGGACGTGGACCAATGCCCAATGATCCAGGTGCCCTTGGAGGACCCAGTACTGTACACCATTGCCAGACATCCTAATAAATTGATGTCCTATCCTTTCTGCTTTCATAGTTACACAGGCTCAGCACTCCTGGATTTGGGCGCAGACCAAACCCTGGTCAACAGTAGCTTTTTGGATAAGTTCAAGATGGCCACTAATCCTTTGCGGATTAAAAATGTGGTCCTGGCTGAAGAACACCACATTGCCGTGACAAACGAAACTTCCCCCTTCTCTGTCATGCTTGAGAACCTCCACTCCACCATTAAAGGTCCCGTCATCAACTTTCCCAAGTTTGACATTGTACTGGGACTAGACTGGTTACAAAAGAACAATCCTCATGTATACTGGGCAACCTTGGTACTGACCATCAAACATGAAGGTGTCAACCACCAGATTTACCCTGAATTAGTGGACCAACTCTTACGCAACCACATCTTTGTGTGCATTACAGAGACCCTGGACAAAAGAGAAAACCTGAAGATAATTGACTGGGACTCCTGCCAGTACAAGATCATACACTTCAAAGACCACCAGGACATCATCATGTTTCAGGATTGCAAAATTGTAGCCCGCCATCCAGAAATCTTCAAGGAAGCGCTACCCAGGCTGCCCCCTGAAAAGCATATTCAGCACTCCATCCAACTCAAGGGGGCTGTACCCAAGGCGCGCCCTATCTACAGGCTGAACCCAAATGAAGACAACGCCTTACGCACCTACCTCAAGGAGGCATTGGAAAAAGGACTTATCCGCCCCTCACAGTCTCCCTTTGGGGCCGCTGTATTCTTTGTGGCTAAGAAAGACGGTACCTTACGTCTGGTCACAGACTACTGTGCCCTAAACAAAGTTACCATTAAGAATTGTTACCTACTGCCACTGATTGACGACCTCTTTGATGCCTTGGGAGGAGCCACAGTCTTCTCCAAGATTGATCTGAAGCCGGCTACAATCAGATTTGTATTAAAGAGGAAGACATCCCCAAAACAGCCTTCTGCACTAAATAAGGCTCCTACAAATGTGTGGTGCTCAACTTTGGCATGACCAATGCCTCGTCCACCTTTGTAACCTTCATGAACAAAGTATTTGCGCCCCACATAGGCAAGCACACCCTAGTATACCTGGACAATATTATTGTCTACAGCCCCTTGGTGGAACAACACCACAAAGACCTGGAGGAAGTCTTTGCAACCTTGGCACAACACAAACTGTTGGCCAAGCCCTCCAAATTCCAGTTCTTCTGGGAGCAACTACCCTTCTTGGGACACATAGTGTCAAAAGACGGCATCGAACCCAACAGTCAAAAGATACAGGCCATCTGCAAGATGCCACCACCCAAGGATAAGTTGGAACTCTGCACCTTCTTGAGAATGGTGGCCTATGTACAACGCTTCATACCTGACTGTGGCGTTTTGACTGCCCCCTTATCTGCCATAACAGGTGCCAAGTCCAAGTTTTTGTGGACCCCCCAATGTGACCTCTGTTTTAGACGCCTCAAAGAAAAGCTCACAGCAGCTCCCATCCTACAATACCCCAAGCGTGACAGGGAATACCAAATGAAAACCGACGCCTCAGATGCATCCATTGGGGAGTACTACAAATCAAAAACAATGACAGTGACTTCCTGCCCGTAGCTTATGAATTTCAAAAATTGACAGATGGTGAGTGTCTTACCCTATCCATGACAAAGAACTGTTGGCTATCGTACACTGCCTAGTTAAATGGTGCTGTTACCTGAAAACCAGGAAGAATTCACAGCATTAAACAATCACAAGTCACTCATCTATTTCAAAACTCAAGCAAATCTGTTGCGCCGCCAAGCCCGGTGAATGGAGCTATTGGAGAGATTTAACATGCTCATCCACAAAAAACCTGGGGCCAAGCTTGCCATGGAAGACACCCTGTCCCGCCTGTATGTCTGTACTTCAAGAGGAGATAATAGGCTTGACCCAGACTGGCGTCTCTTAGTACTACAAACAAAGGACAAAGGTTTCCCCCCCTCAGCACAACCAACATGACAAAGGAAACAGTCATCAAAAATAATCACCTATTTGCTGACGTATATGGGACCCTACACAGAAAGATGACTGATGGCACAACCATTCCCTACATTCCCATGCATCAGCAAGTCAACACCATCCTACACTATCACAGAGACCTTGGACATACCAAGAGCCAAAACCTATATGAGTTCCTTAAACATAAGGCCTGGTGGCCAACCTTATATTGTGATGTTCAAGAAGTTCTAGACCAATGTGAGGTATGCAAAAAGTTTGCCAAAAGCAAAACCCCACCAAAGTCAGTACTTCCCATCCACACAAAACTACCTTTCAAAGTATGGGCTCTTGACATTGTTGGCCCCATGCCAGGAAAACACAATGCAAGAAATACATCATCACCGCCATTGACTTTGCTACAAGATGGCCAGTAGCCCAAGCAGTAAAGGCACACACTGGCAATGATGTACAACAATTTATTGGCAAAGAGATAATCAGCAAGTTCAAAAAGCCAGAACTCCTGATAACCAATGGAGGCAAAGAATTGACCTCTGAAGACACCAATGTATACCTCACCAAAAATGGGGTCAAGCACACCGTGACAACATCATACCACCCACAGGCCAATGGACGTGTGGAGCGGCTAAATGGCAGCCTTGTGCAAGCCTTAGCCAAACTCACCGCCGGGAGACCTGAAGACTGGTATAAGCAGCTAACAACTGCACTACTTGTGTGTCAAACCCAAGTGAACAGATCCACTTGAAAAAGCCTGTTTGAACTGGTATATGGCATACAGCCAAATATCATTCAAGCATTGACAGGACCTAAACTAGAAATTCCAAGTAAAGTCCCTCCACGCTCAGACCCTCAAGTGATAGAGGCTAACAGCAAGCAAACAGCAAAGGAAAATGAACGTCTGCAAAAGACATTTGTCCCCATCCGCAATAGACATGAAATTGGGGACAAAGTTTGGGTTATGAACGTTGACAAGAGCAAGCTACAGCCCAAGAAAGTGGGACCAGCAATCATTCTGAAGGTAAACAACAATAACACTTACCTTGTGCAAGGGCTTGGAAAACGTAAGCAAGACAAGACCTTACACCACAACCGTCTACAACCCTGCAAAGCAAGACAGAGACAGTGTGAGACTGTCTTACCCGCCACAGAACAACAGTTAGTCCAGTATGGCGCCTGGGCTCCTGACAGTCTCCCTGACAACCTGCCCCCAGAGGAGGCTAACCTTCAGTTAGGGGGGTGTCAAAACAGCAGGCTCAACCCACCAACAAGGTTTTGAGTAAGTGAGTTTGTGACCCGCAACCAACTATCCCATCACTTGAAGCCAGACTAGGAAGTCAACTTGAATTACCAAATCCAACAATATGAACAGATGATGATCCTTTACGGTGGATACCTCGCTTTGGCGCTTGACTCATTATCAGGATCAAGCCACCCCCTTCTTCCATCCAGCTGTGTGATCACCAATCATGTTCCTGTTATCCTTGATTTACATGAACTATATAATCATTATCTCACAATAAAGATTATTATCTATCTTCTAAATATTTTCCCTGTGTAACTCTGCTAAAACAGCACAGTTACAACACACCAAAGAGAAACAATATCAAGAGAAGATCAAGGATGTTGTCAAGACCAAATATAAGCTTTCAGGGATTGTGGAATACATCAAGAAGATTGCCACAGTTCTTAATGGCAACCAGGTGATCACAGTCTAACTTCCAATTAAATTTATTGGGTATTGCCTAATTTTTTATATAGTTCTTATATGTTAGGTAAAATGTTTTTAGATAAATAGCTATTCTAAATAACTCATTAATAATTTATGCTACTGTTTTTATAAAATTGGTTAATTTTCTATTGATACCTTGATGCCTTAGACTGTATTACATGACCTATATTGGTATTTTACTAGTAAACTATATGTTTTTTGTAGTTTTCAATATAGAAAAAACTTTATATTACTGTTTCTGATTATTATACTTTCTTAAAATATGTAGACTTTTATGAGGTACCTTTTTTGTATATTGGATTTTTTTTATAAGTGGAAAAAATATTTTATAGTAAAGATAGCTAATTTCAAGTGAATTATATTTGAAGTGGGTTTTTATGAATTTTTTTAATTGCCATGTATGATTTTTTATAGACTTTTTTAAATCTATGTTGTCACATTACCCTAAAAAGTATCTTAAAGCTTAATTTTTATTAAGTAAAATGTTCAGGAAACAGGTTTCTGCTTATTAAAAAAGTGTCAACATTTAGTAGTCTGCATGAGTTAAAACTTATTTCTGACTTTCCAATGCTGTTGACATTAAAGTATTTTTAATTCTGATTGTTGACATATATTAAGTTGACTTGTGGAATGAGTTAATTCTGGCAGTTGTTGCTGGTTGTGGTCTAGTAAAATACAGTCCCTTTTGGGGAAACTGCAAGGAACACACCAATCACAATTTTCTCTGGTTCCTTCTTTTTCTCCTTGGGTGTTCTTTTTTCCAAGGAACCATAATTATGGAGTTTTAGTGACAATTTATAGTATGCTATAAATATAACATCATCAGAAATTGCAGACAGGCAGCAGGTGATGGTGACACCAATCACAGGGTCACAGGGCAAATCAGAGCCATCATCCAACTCATTGGCTGGCTGATTTGTCAGAATTGGGACACTGACTACAAGCCCATGCATCCAGAGCTGTGCAGTGTGGCTGGTGATAAATATGCCCTTGAGCCCAAGTAAGTGGCAGACCTCTGTCAAGTGGAGGTAAGGGTCATGTTGAAGAAGGTCAAGCATGATGGGATGTGCTTTCTTGATCTGAGAATCTTGCTGCTTCTTTGGCTTCTTGGCCAGTGTCAAAACAGCAGGCTTGACCCACCAACAAGGTTTCAAGTAAGCAGGTTTATGACATGCAACCCAATTATCCAGTCACTTGAAGACAGACTGGGAAGTTAACTCAAATTTCCAAATCCAACAACATGAACAGATGATGACCCCTACGGTGGATACCTTGTTTTGGTGCTTGACTCATTACCAGGATCAAGCCATCCCCTTCACCATCCCACCGTGTGATCAACACTATCATGTTCCTTTTGTCCATGACTCACATTAGCTATATAATAATTATCTCTCAATAAAGAATATTATCTAGTTTCTAAATATTTTCCCCTTGTAACTCTGCTAAAACAGCACAGTTACAACACCAGCTTTGCACCACCTCTCTTCAGGAGGGCTTGGAACTCAAGTTTGACCACCACCTCAGTGAATTGAAGCCAGGGGGCAATATTGGCAAAATTAATGCCATTCTGCTTGAGGGTCACAATCCCCTCTATCACCTCACTGGTTATGATTTGAAGTTTTTGGCAGGTTTGAGTAATAAGGGTACCCAGATTAGGAAAGGCATGATTTGATTGGCCTGAATTCTCAAGCACTGGTTGGATCAGGTTGGAGGGGGCTACAGTTGTCCAGTCTCTAAAATGTGGCACAGGTGCAGGTTGGGCCTGGTCTTGGGGGCACCATATTGGTTATTGGAAAAGCCATCTGTGGATGGGCCTAGTAACACATACAACTCAGCCTCCTCACAACTTGTATTAAATTGGGTGTACACAGGAAATGCAGTGGTTGCGCTCCTTTGATCAGCTTCCTGAGCTTGGAGTAGCTCCTGGTACTGCTCCTCAATGACGTCAAAGTTACTCTCACTTGAAAAACTCATTGTAAACAAAATACTATAAACTCTATTAAAACAGAAAAGCAAAAAAGTATTTCTAGGAAATTAATTTTATTAAAGTGTGTGCTTCTTTTTGAGCCAGACTCTCAGATATAAATGTCCAAATTTAGAAGCACATACTTTGAAAATAATGATGTAGTTCCCTGAATAGATTTTGATGTATTCAATCTGGAAATCCACTATTTCCAATTTGAGTCCCAAAAATAATCAATATTTTCAAAAAAAATGAGTCATTTTGTGTTTGAGTTCATCACTTTTGTGAATGAATCTCATGTGTTCTCTGGTTGTATCATATTTTCCACACACTCATAATCAAATATGATGTAGAATGCTTCAGGAAGTGACTGGATTGTGTGTGTTTTGAATTTGATTTCCATGTGTTTGCTGTCTCATTTTTGGAATTCAGTATTTGACTTTATTTTTGTTGTGTGATTGACTATTTTTGTTTTCCAGCCCTATATAAATGGAAGCTTTATCGAGTAAATTAACCTTCAACTGGTTCCAGTTCAAACTTGTTTTGTGACTGAGTTCATGCGTTCTAAACTGACTAATATATGTTTATCTCAATAGGTTTGAAAACTACTGTATCAAATCGAGTCTGAGCCTTTGATTATGACACAAGCCAAGTTCCAGCACTTTAATCTATATCTCAGCATCTAGTGCAGCTAAAACTATCATGTTTGGTACCTTTCTGATTGGAGTCACCTGAAATGTTTATCTATGTGCCTTGGATTTTATGAACTTTATTTTGTAAATATTAATGTTATTACTGCAAGTTTATTCACTGACATCTTAATTAAGATGGCTGCGTTACTTTTAAAGCCGTCTTTGAACACTAATTAGATGTTGTTCCCCCTAAAAAATGAGATCATAATTAGGTTGATGTAATGACAAGAAGGATCAACTCTGAAACAATCTTCAGCAATAGGATCAGATGATGCATCTGTGTGGAATATTATATCATTTCGCTTAAAAAATTGAAATAGCATGCAAACTATCACTTAATTAAAAAGCATTTATAAATCTAATTTGAACTGGATCCCTTTATATTATCAAGCTCTTTTTTCTCAAGCAAATTAACCCTCAGCATCGAGTTTAACCATCCGATCATATAAAAGCGTAACAATCTATCCCAAACTTTAATTCTTTTATTAAACAGTATGTTTCCCCGCTTTCTATTTTAATTCACACATTCTGGAGTTGAATAATCTATACAGACAAGCCTCTTTGCCATGCGTTCAAGAGTTGAACCAGCATTCAAAAATCAAGTAATTAAAGATGCATCTATTAAAGTCCGTGTACCCATATTCTCATTTCTACATAATTAAGCCGCACTCCACTGAATTCAACTTAAACGCTTTCAAATGTGCTTGTAAAGGATTGCATGCTAGGATAAGCCAATTCAAGCCTTTGGCTTGTCCATTGATTTATTGTAGAAAATATATTCATTCGATTTCTCATACCTCGAGTGCACTCAAGCTGACATCACCAACAGACTCGTTTATATATATTAATAGAATGACATGCCTTGGAAAAGGCGCTTAAATCTTACTCCCCACTAAGTTCAGTGATTGGATGCTTTAAAATATAGTGTTTTAGGGCGGCGAATTATCTTGATGCACTTCCATTCCATAGTTCAGGAATAAGTTTAGATGACTTTGGCCACAACTAAAAATAAATCAGTTTTATCGTTATAACTTTTAAATCATAACAATTAAATGACTTCAAGCCTCAACATAGCACAGCTTTCTCTTTGCAAGAGAATATTACATGTGAGTTCCTTGGCTCAAAGAATAGCCAATCAGATTTCATTTTCGCATCAAAGAAATGATGCTTTTTAATGGACCATTTGTAATTCAAATTGTATGTTTGACTGGAGAAACAATGATAGCATGATTCTAGAATAAGTTTTATTACAGATATCAGGTGATGTGGTTCAAAATCAAGCTATTGAAACATGATTGTGGATACCAAAATATATTCTTGGCAGCAATTGAAATTCTTTAATAAAAACATAAGTTTAATTCCTAGCTGTAGGGTATATAAACATGATTAGCTTTCCACAAGAGTCATCAATTCAAACAAACATGAAGTTTCTTACTGCCACCCTTATCTCTCTTGTCGCTGTCCAAGCTGCTACCCAAGCTGATAGAAAAAATGATACCCAACCTGCTGGAAAAAAGGTTACCCAGCCTGCTGCCAAAAATGCTACCCAACTTGCTGAAATGAAGCTTAGCCAACCTGCTGCCAAAAATGCTACCCAACTTGCTGGAAAAAAGGTTACCCAGCCTGCTGGCAAAAATGCTACCCAACTTGCTGGAAAAAAGGTTGCCCAGCCTGCTGCCAAAAATGCTACCCAACCTGCTGCCCAGCCTGCTACCAAAGCTTCTAGTAAAAGTGCTGCCCAACCTGCTGTCGAAAAGTCTACCCAACCTGCTGGAAAAAGGTTACCCAGCCTGCTGCCCAGCCTGCTACCAAAGCTTCTAGTTAAAGTGCTGCCCAACCTGCTGTCGAAAAGTCTATCCAGGCTTCTGAAAAGAAAGGTGTTTAAGTTATTATTCCACTTTAATCCCTATAATCCAATTATGATTAAAATACCTTATACTTTCTTGGCTATACTTTAAATAATTATGTATTTTAAATTAAACCTGTAGGAATGTTATATTTTTTCTAATATCTGAGCACATTTTAAATTTTACCTTATCAAACAAAAATACTGTTAAATTCTTCAACGAAATCAACAACAAATATACATGTTTCTAATTATTTATGAGATTCGAGAGATATGATACTTTTTCATAGTATACACTTTAAAAATTAAAGTAAATTAAGCTATACCGTATTTTTAAAACTGAAAAGTAAACCCTTGCAAGATTCCAATTCAGAAAAGGACCCATAACTCATCTCAACCCGCCCAAGACCCAAGGTCAGGATGTAATAATCTAAACTTATCAGTAAGAATTATGGATAACTAGTTCCATATATGGGGTACAAGTCATTTCTCAGGAAAAGTTCATCATATAATAAGAGTGCGCATACACCAATGAATACCACAATAAACACTATATAATACATTATTTTAGATAATAACATTATATATTCTGATATTATTTCCTCTTTTCTACAAATCTGCTAGAAAGCACAGTTATAACAATATTAGATTTTCCGATTTAATAAAAAATATTATCAAGTATTTTCATCTCATAAAATTTAGTTTTAGAACATGTAGATTAAATTACATAATTTTCAATATATGCATCTTTTGCAATCAATGGAAACTAATTACCTGACAGTATATCTTATTATATGCAGTGGGCACTCAATGAGTTGGTTTTTGGTATATACAATAACATTACATCTTCTTCCTTGAATGTCAAAATATGGGGCAATATTCCCAAATTGGTACAGTAGTTTTCAAACCTGTTGAGATAAATGTATATTAGTCAGTTTAGAACGCATGAACTCAGTCACAAAACAAATCCCAGCTGGAACCAGGTAAAGGTCAATTTAATCAATCAAGCTTTTATTTATCTAGGGCCAGAAAACAAAAATAGTCAATCATACAACAAAAATAAAGTCAAATATTGAATTCCAAAAATGAGATACCAAACACATGGAACTCAAATTCAAAATGTGTGCAATCCAGTCACTTACTGAAGCATTATATATCAAGTTTGATAATGAGTGTGTGAAGAATATGATACAAACAGACAACACATGAGGTTCAGTCACAAAAGTGATAAACTCAAACACAAAACAGCTCATTTTTTGAAAATATTGATTATTTTTGGGACTCAAATTGGAAATAGTGGATTTCAGGAGGGAATCCACCAGAATCTATTCAGGGAACTACAGCATTATTTTCAATGTACGCACATCTAAATTTGGCCATTTACGTCTGAGAGAATATCTCAAAAAAGTATCACACACTTAAATAAAATTAATTTTCTAGAAATTCTTTGCTTTTCTGCTTTTAATAGAATTTTAATTGTTTTTTTACAATGAGTTTCACCAGTGAATGTCAAAACCGCAGGCTCAACCCGCCAGCAAGGTTCCAACCAAGCGGGCTTGTGACCCGCAATCCAATTATCCGGTCACCCAAAGCCAGACTAGGAAGTCAACTCAAATTACCAAATCCAACAACATGAACAGATGATTATCCTTCACAGTGGATACCTCAATTTGAAGCTTGACTCATTATCAGGATCAAGCCACCCCCTTCTTCCATCCAGCCATGTGATCACCAATCTTGTTCCTATATCCTTGATTCACATGAGCTATATAATCATTATCTCTCAATAAAGATTATTATCTATCTTCTAAATATTTTTCCCCGTGTAACTCTGCTAAAAAAGCACAGTTACGTCATGAAGATAACTTTGATGTTGTTGAGGAGCAGTACCAGGAGCTGCTCCAAGCTCAGGCTGCTGAGAAAGGGAGCACAACCACCATGTTTCCCATGTACACCAAATTCAATGCAAGTCATGAGGAGGATGAGTTGTATGTGTCACCAGCCCCATCCATGGGTGGCTTTTCCAATAGCCAATATGGTACTCTCCAAGACCAGGCTCAACCTGTGCCTGTGCCACATTTTGAAGACTGGACAACTGTAGCCCCTTCAACCTGATCCAACCAGTGCTTGAGAATTCAGATCAATCAAATCTTGCCTTGACTAATCTGGGTACACTTGTTCCTCAAGTCCACCAAAAATGTTGAGTCATCACCAATGAGATCATTGAAGAGATTGTGAGCCTCAAACAGAGAGGGATAAATTTTGCCAAAATTGCCGCTTGGCTTCAATTATTGAGGTGGTGGTCAAACGTGAGTTCAAAGCCCTCCTGAAGAGAGGTGGTGCAAAGCTGTCCAAGAAGCCAAAGAAGCAGCAAGATTCTTGGATCAAGGAAGTATATCCCATCATGCTTGACCTTCTGCAACATGGCCCTTACCTCCACTTGACAGAGGTCTGCCACCTACTTGGGCTCAAGAGCATATTAATCACCAGCTGCACTGCACAGCTCTGGATGCATGGTCTTGTATTCAGTGTCCTAATTCTGGCAAATCAGCCAGCCAATGAGTTAGATGATGGCTCTGATTTGCCCTGTGACCCTGTGATTGGTGTCATCAGTACCCGCTACCTGTCTGCAATTCTGATGATGTTATATTTATAGTGTACTATAAATTGTCACTATAACTCCATTATTATGGTTCCTTGGAAAAAAGAACACCCCCAATGATAAAAAGAAGGAACCAGAGGGAATTATGATTGGTGCATTCCTTGCAGTTTCCCCAAAAGGGACTGTATTTTACTGGACCACAACCAGCTACACTAATGTGTACTGGTACAGGAAATTCCTCTCTGACTTGCTTGCCACCTGGAGCTTGGCTAATTTCAAGGCCAAAATCTTCCTTAGCCACTAGATGGAGTGCGCTGAAGTGACATCTGAGAAGATCAAAGCAGACAGACATGACGTCTCTATTTTCCCTGCCAAGAATACTAAACTTCACCTTGGTGATGTGTTGTTCTTTAACATTGGAAACAACATCCGTGAGCGCAACCCCACAACCTTCATCCAGGTGATTGGTGCAGCCAACAACCACACTGTGCTGTTCCCCCCCACATACAAGGGTTGCCAAGATGTTCACAAAGATGGCCTTGAATGCTCTCATCAGCAGCCAATCACCAAAAGACCCACAGCTTCCCCCTCATAATTCCCTGGCGTACAAGCCATTTGCTGTCCTCCACAAGTCCAAGTATGATGTAATGCATCATGAATTCCTCCAAGGCAACCAATCACCTCCGGGCCATTCAGCTGCCCTAGTCCCCAGCTAATCAATAATGTTGTTTGGAACCCACCTCCCCAGCCAGTCAAGTCCTCCTCCCTCAACCCAGTCTGCCACCTAGTTTGCCCTGTCCAATCCCATTCCCCCAATAAAACTTGCCCCCAATAAATTTTATTTTTTAATTTGTATTGGTTTACCTTTTATGTATTTTTTATTGTTATAATATTGATAAGGATCAACTTTTGGCAAAGCTTCAAATATGAAATTAAGAAGAAGATAAGTATATTTTATTAGATAATACTTTAGACTTATATAGCTTTTTCTGTGGAAGGGATTTAAGTTGGATCAAACATAGGGGTTGGTCATGTGCAGGATGGGTTTGAGTTGCTGGATACTTGGGCAGTCATGTGATATTGCTTTGTTGCCATTTCTGGCATATCAAACTGTGTATTGAAAAGGCACCAAATCGGGCAATGACTGGATGTTAAGTGGGTTGGCAGTAGCCAGAATACTTGTACATCCAGCTCCTTGACACACACACTATTAAGGGGTTATTCTGGTACATCAGGAGGGGGCTTTGTCTTGATGGCTGCCGCCTGATGTTCTTGGAGTTGTTTGCTAGTTGGTACCAGCTGAGTCAGGTGTTCTCCTTTGCTGAGGCAAAGGTGGGATCTGTGGTACTTTTTGATGATGTGTTCTTTGGCGCCCTGGAACTTAACAAGGTGGTTGTTCCTGTCTGGTCTGTATTTGATGATTCTTCCTGGTCCCCTGTGTACTGATTCTAGCTTCTTTCTGTTCCCAGACAGGACCCAGACAGGGGAGTCAATTGGGAGTGGTTCCTCTGAAGAGGTTATTTTTTGTGTTTTGAGTCTTTTGGTTTCTGCTATTTTAGCTTTGAGGTGTATGTGTTATAGAGCTGGTGCTTGTTCTACTGTGGGAGGTTTTCCCAGGGGAATTTTCACATATGGTTGGCTATTGAGGGTGATTATCTCTGGTTTGTATCCATATATTAGTTCAAATGGTGAGTAGCCTGTCCCTTGGTTGGTGTGTACCCGGGATACTAATAATGCATGTTTCACGTATAGTGGACATGTGTCTTTGGCTTTACCATCCATTATTTTCTAAGGGGTTCTGGTGAGGCTGCTGTTTAGGCATTTAACTCCGCTGTTGGCCTGTGGCTTGTAGGTCAAGGTTGTGGAATGCTTGATGTTTTTGGATTTTAAATTGTTGTTTACTATGTGACCTGATCACTCTGTTGCTCCATCATTTATGATATAGTCTGGAGTACCGTAGTTGGCTATTATTGCCTTGTTAATGAAGGGGATGGTTCATCTTCCTTGGATTGGAGGGAGGTTGGCTGGGGCTAACTATTAAAGTTGACTTAAGTTTTTAAGTAGAATTTCACTTTATTGAGGGTATTAAGCTCAATAATAGCACAATATATTACTGAGGGGGGTTCCATATTTATAGTGCTTCCCACTTGCAAAGTTTTTCAAGTGGGAGTGAAAGCAAGGGATTGGGGAGCCCAGAAGTTTGGACAAGGTGATTGGGAATTGGGCTTTGAGCAGGTGGGCAAATTCTTGTTCCTTGGAAATCTGTTGGGGATTTGGC
The DNA here is from genome assembly GCA_014839935.2 of Entomophthora muscae. Taxonomy (NCBI): domain Eukaryota; kingdom Fungi; phylum Entomophthoromycota; class Entomophthoromycetes; order Entomophthorales; family Entomophthoraceae; genus Entomophthora; species Entomophthora muscae. The sequence goes on from QTSX02005153.1 coordinate 57,390, forward strand.
TCTTCTTGACTGGAGCCAATGGTTTTCCCTGGGAGTGGAGTCAGGTGATGCTGAAGGCTCATGGGATTTTCAAATTCTATTTTTAAATTGGGAGGCTTAGGTTGACTGTGGTCTGGACTCAACCATGTGATTTGGTCCCCTGAATTCCATTGGCTTGGAGTTGAATTATTCTTAATTTTTGAAACTTGATTTTTCTCATCTTCTGGAGAGTCAGAATAATTTGTAGAATCTGAACCTTGGATTTTCCCTTCTTCTGAAGGGCAGGAATTGGTCAATAATTTTCCCCTACAACCAGGGACTTTTCTGATTGGCTGCAGGGTGGACCCTGGGACCTGGGTGGGTGGCTGGCAGCTGACTGGGACCCAGGGAGCAAGCAGGTGGGCTAGCGGCAGGCACACAGGTGGCTGGGTGGGCAAGCGGGCGGCTGGCGGGCAGTTGGACAAACAGATGGTTGGCTGGGCCCTGGCTGGCGGGAGGCTGGCAGGCGGGCAGTGAGCTGGCAGCGAGCCCGCTGGTGCCAGCCTGGGAAAGGGGGTGGCTGGTGGGGGGGCTCACGGGAGGCAGGCTGGGCAGTGGGGGTTCAGCGGGCAAGCAGGGGGTCAGCAGGAGGCCTGCTGGCAGCTGGCTGGGTGCAGGGAGGCTGGCAGAGGGTGATGGCAGGCGTGGCAGGCGTCTGCGCGGTGGCAGCAGGCGCCTGCCTGGATGATAAATTAATCTGGCGTCTACTAAAATCTGTTTTTTCCCCAATTTGATTTTTATTTTCTCCAAATAAAGGGGGGAATTCTTCATCAAATTTTGCCTCGTTAATTGGGCATTCCCCTATCTTTTCTCAACATTTCCTTTTGGTCAGGGTTTGATTTATGTCAGGAATATTCCTGACAGGGTGTTGACCAATTTTTGCAGCAACCAGTAGGATGGCAGTGAGGATTTTCCATACAATCCTGCCATCAAGTCCACTCTGGAACAATGCCTGAAATTTTCATCCAATGTCATCATGCTCATTGCCTACCAAAAGCTATCAATAGCTTTTGACAATTTTGGCAACCAAGAGAAAGCCGCCACCCAGGAAGAAAGGAATAAGGACAAGAGGGGGACTTTTATTGATATGTTTCTGGCTGTTTTGGCCAAGAGTTTTGTTTATTATCAGAAAACCCCTGATTTCACCAATTACTATAAGTACAGCTACATCCTTGGTGTTGCGCTTTTTTGCATTACAGTGCCACAATATATGAGATTATAGGACACAGGGCAGTCAGGATCAAATTAAATATGATTATTGTCCATAAATGGCTTCTGAACATGCAGAAGTGCTTAAAGATTAAAATAAAGGTCAACCAGATTAAAGATAGATCAAAGATGGTTTAAAGATAATTTTATTGCAATTGATTAATTCTTCTTGTACCTTCTGCAAGATTAATCCCTGAGTTGCTAGCAATGTCTTCTAGGAAATTCTAACACACCCCTAACTAAGGAAATTATTATTCTAGATTTGGCACTTATTACACGTCAACTAATCAAATATTTTCATCTTCACCTAGCACAGGTGGACTTTGCTGGCATGGAATAATGTAGTTACTTCAGGATCACTTCCTACCTTCCTGACATACTTCAAGCTTAATGCTTAATAATGTGATATATATGGAAATTTGAGATTATGGGGAATCAACCCTAGCGCCTTGGTGCTTATCATTGGCTGATTTATGGTTCAGGTCAGCAGACTACTGCTGATCTAATATGAATATATTTTATACTACCAATTTATGTTGTTTGGCAGCTGTAATTCATATCTGTAAGCTCTGTCATAATTGGTATCATTGCTTGGTCAAAATTACCAACACTTGGTGAACTGCTTGACTCCTGTGATAGCTCAAATTCCACTTACTGGGTTTTCTTGAGACATCATATGGAGGGTAGCTCCACCGCCCTCAAGGCAATCCAGGGACGTGGGCATCAGTCTACCCCTCCAGTCACGCTGACATTCATCTGGCTAATTTTGTGTTCTTTGACATTGAAGACACAGTCCAGGAGCACCACCCACAGGCATTTAATGATCTTTATCTTGGTATCCTAGGTCACAAGTCTCTCTTTAGTCACCAAATGGTGGCTGAATTGTTTGCACAAATGATTTTCCATGTGAATATGGGCAACCAATCACAGAAGGACAAGCACCTCCCACCTTGTGCCACTGCCATCTACCAGCCAATGACAGACAAGAAATATAACAAGTGTTATATGGCGGCCATCACGCACAATCCTCCTACCCCTACTCCCGCCACCACTACCCCCCACCTTCCAGCCCCACCCACCCAATCCCAGACCCCCCAGGCCAGCACTGCCTCTATGTCTTCCTTCCTGCGCTATTCTGCCTACTAGGCATCACTCTTCCCCACCCCAATAAACCCCCTGTTGCCAAACATTTTCTATTTATATTATCTTTATTTTGAATTTCAATTGTTCATGTTCTCTTTATTTATAGTTGGTTTTATTCTTTATGTTCAGCTTATTTCTAAAAAATTGTATATTTACTATGCAATGCATCTAGATCCAGAGCACAGTTATTTTTAGTACCCATACACAGCCCCTTATGAAAATATTAACAACAATTTGATGATCAACTAAATTTGAATTAGAAAATTATAAGGTTATTGTGTTTAGAGAAAGTTGTTGCTGATCTGAATTCAAAACCTTAATGATAAACTTTATGCCAATCAGGATCCAAGTGATAAAGTGATTGTTGTGTCATAATCAATCATTCAATTATTCTTTGATTTATGTGTGCTAATTAATCTGATTGACTGGCTGTTTTGACATTGTGCACTATTGTTTCTGTGGCAAGTTGTTGGTGGACTAGTGCTAACCCAGCAACTGATTAATTAGCGCACATATATCAAAGAATAATTGAATGACTGATTATATCACAACAATTACTTTCTCACTTGGCTAGTGATTGACTTAAATTTTATCATTAAAGTTTTGAATTTGGATCAGCAACAATTTTCTCTTAACGCAATAAACTTATAATTTTATAATTTAAATTTAGCTGATCACTAAATTGCTATTAATGTTTTCACAAGGGGCTGTATAAAGTGCTAAAAATAACTGTGTCCTGGATCTAGATACACAGAATAGTAAACATAAAATTCTATAGAAATAAGCTGACATAAAGAATAAACCAACTATAAACAAAAAGAAAATAAACAATTAAAATTCAAGATAAAGATAATATATTTATAAAATGTTTGGCAACATGGAGTTTATTTTGGGATGGGGAGAGTGATGCCTACTAGGCAGAATAGCGCAGGAAATAAGGTGTTATCAAGTATATACTTATGGGAAGTATAATAAACAAGGTAAAGGGTAAATTTAAGAAGAAAATGATAATTTATTTAATATGAATATGGAGAATTATATGTTATGCTGGGAAGCCACATACTGTCTATGTACATCATGGTCATGGGGCTTATCTGGTTAATGTTTCTCTTAAGTCATGAGGCTTGTTCAAGTTGTGTTCTGCTTAGGATTTGGAATGTTTGATCCCTGTAATACATGTTCATATGATAGTAGTGCCACCAACTTAATGATTAGTTGGTGAACCATTTGGTGAATCATTTATTGAGTCACTTGGGGAGTTAATTACCTAAGAGGAAGTAATTGAAGATGTTGTGACATCCCCCCTGGGGTGCTGGAAGGTATAACCTTAGGAATTTTCTTGAGAGTGTTGGGGATATAGGCTTGGTATTAATCCAGTTGATTGTTGGGTAAAGGGAGCCTGGAATTGTGTCAAGCTGTTCTTGCTTTACATAGGCAAAGGCAGTCATGATGAATGCGCTTAAGTTCTGTTTGAGTGCCAATATTATTGATTAGGTAGGTATTGTTGGGCTTGACTTCCATGAAAATTCCTGGTCCTCTCAACCCTGGGTCTAACTTGTGTTGGTCGTGATTGACAACCCAAATTTCATCCCTGACTTGGAATCTTTCTTTTTAGAGAGGAATTTCTTCTCTCTCAACTCTTTTCTTTTCCATATCCTCCTGGTTTTTCTTAACGCGCTGTACATCAGGGTCACTGTTGTCAGGTACCTTCTTAGGTAGAGGTAAGCGTGGACCTGCAGTAGTACTAATGAGGGCAGGCTTGTGCCCATAGACAAGTTCCTATGGGCTTTTGCCTATATTGCGGTTGACTTGTGTTCTTCACACCATGAGTGCTATTGGTAGAATGTCAACCCAGGCTTTTGTATTGTTGGCAGATAACTTACTGAGGGCTTCTACTAGCAAGCTGTTTAGTTGCTCTACTCTTCCATTTGCTTGTGAGTGATAGAGACTGGCTATGATGTGTTCTATTTCATTCTTAGCAAGGTAGATATTGGTTTCAATGGCCTTAATTTCAGTTCCTTCATCTGTGATCAGGAGTTCAGGTTTCCCAAACTTGGCTATGACTTCTTTGTCAATAAATCTTCTCACATCATTGCCTTTTTATTCTTTTGTAGCTTGGGCTACAGGCCACCCAGGTGCATAGTTGATAGCTGTTATGATGTACTTTTTGCCTTTGTTATTGCTGGGCATTTTTGAGAGAGGAGGGCTAAACTAACTAAGATTGGCTCTCATCCTGGGAGAAGGATACACCAGGATACCATCCAGTGCAAAACTGGGATGGCTGCTTGAAGTGGCGTTCATAAGAAGGACTTGACAGAAAATTGGGGGAAGTAGGAATCCAAGCCCATCAAGATCATCCCACCAATCAACCACAAAGTGCACTTGGATGCGGGCTCTTGAGTACCTGAACCTTCTTCTGGGGCCCAGCCAACTGGGTCCTCAGGGGGAGGGACATTGGGGGAATCAAGCTTGGGGGCATTGTGGGGACCAAGTCAGGGCAGACAACTCAAGATTGTCACAAGTGAGACTTCTCACAATGTTCTCACTAGTAGCCAGTATATCCTGGGCGCGCCCAGGGATATCCTCAAACATGTGCAAAAATTGGGTTTAATCACTGCTTGCCTGGTGAAATAAATATGATATATAACCCCAAAGATCAGGAGAAGCGGTCCAAATCATCACCAAGACTGGTGCCAGGGTAAAGGCTACAAACTTTTCCAAGGAGGCCAGCATTTAAGGTAGATGAAGAATCAAACTTATTACTTTTACTTCTGTTGTAACCAGAAAGAGAACTTAGGATTGGTATTTTCAGTTTTTTAACAGAAACTGATGGTCTGGGAGTACTCTTGCGGCAGGGGCCCGTGAATGATGCTGTAAGCAGGAAGAGGCAACAACCACAAACTATACAGTTTAAACTAAAGCAAAATGCACTGTTTAAAGTGTATATGCGGCAAAGGGTACAACAAACCAAAAAGAAAACAAAAGCAAACTTAAAGTAAGTAATTATATGTTTTATAATACTAATCTTTGAGTTCAAACTAAGTTTACGCAAGTGGGAGAGGTAAGTGGGTTTGTAACTACTAACTTTAACTCTACACACTTTAAAGCAGCGTCAGAAACCAGGGAAGAGGTACAAAGATAAGGAATGCTAGAGAAAATACTAACAAAGTCAGAAACAACAATAGGCCAAGGAAAATAACCCAAAAGTTCAGTAAACTTGGTTTTAAAAGTATAAACTTTAATTTGACAAAATGAGCAAGCAGGGGACCACAAGTCCCCTGTCTTGCTTTAAGGAAACCAATTTGAATTTAGAGGTCAGCTGACCTCAGCCAGTCATTTGATTGGATGGGATAAAAATTTTGCCAAAAATTTCAGGGGGCTTGGATGGTTTCTCATCAATTTCCAACCCAACCTCTGATTGGCTAGTACCTAAAGGGCACTTCAGGATGACATCAATTCCAGTTGAATTGGGTTTTGTTGAAGTAACCAAAGTATGACTTGATTGTTTGGACTTGATTAATTTTAAATGTGAACAAGCCCAAGCCAAAAAATAGTCCAAATTGATCAGATATTCCTCCCAAGTGAAGACAGAGTTTAAAGCATCAATATTTGCTACCTGGGAAGGGTATGCCAACACAAATCTCTTATCAATTGTGTGTGCTAAATCCCCAAGGGAATTGAGGGGATTGGCTGGCTTCTGAGCAGATTTTTTTGTGCAACACAGGAAGATTGTCCTATCCAAGTATAAAGGGGGAAGTGACTTTACAGCATTGGTACCACAATGTCCAGTGACTACACCTTGAATGGTTGCGTGATAGACACTAGTAGTACTGATTTGGGTGGTGCCTTGGATCAGGTGTACTTTTCACAGACTTTGCATTGCTCCAGTACCTCTTTGATATTGTCCAACATATTGGACTACCAGCAACGTGTTTTGATGTACTCATGTAAGTTTTGGTTATGGGTGTGTCCCAGGTCTCTGTGGTATTGGAAGATGGTGTCACTCTTCTCTGTTGACAGGACGTAGGGTACAGTATCATTATTTGGAAGTATTTGGTGTAGTGTGCCATATAAGTTTTTGAACATATGTTTGTTCTTGAGAACTTTCTCTTGGATTTCCATTGGTGTGCCAAGTGGGAGCCCTTCTTAGAGATTCCCCATGATTAACATGGGCCAATTTGGGTCCCTATCAGTGCATAAAGCATGTTTACTGTAAAGCCTTGATAAGGTGTCTGCATTAAGAATTTCTTTGCCTGGCTTGTATTTAATTTGCATTGGATATCTCTTTATGAGGCTCATCCATTGGGCTTGTCTTCTTGAAAATGCTGTTGTGTCTTGAAGAATATTAATGATTTGTGATTGGTGAGGACTTTAAACATTTGGGCTCCTTTCAGGTAACATTGCCATTTCATGAGGCAGTGTACAATAGCCACCAGTTTCTTATCATATATCAGATATCTTTTCTCACCATCAGATAGCTTTCTTGGTTTTTATACCACAGGGAGGAGGTCCTTTTCTGTAGTATGAATTTGAAGTACACCTCCTATTGCATAATTGGGCTTTTCAGTTTCCAGCTTGTATACTCCTTCATAATTTGGATATTGGAGGATAAGGGTGGTGGCCATTTGTTTTTTAGCTGGTGAAAATTTTGATCTCTTAGTGGCGTCCATAAAGATTTGGTTTTCTTGCCTGTGATTGTGGATAGGGGACAGTCAAGGCACCCTAGTCAGGGATGAACCTTCTGAAGTAGACTACAATGCCTAATAATGTACAGAGTTCACTTTTGTTCTGTGTTGCTGGCATGTTGGTTATGGCACATATTTTTTCTGGTCTGGTTTGATTCCGTCCTTGCTGATAATGTGTCCAAGAAATGGAAGTTCAGACAAAAATACATTGCATTTTGAGGGCTTGGCAATGAGTTGGTTCTCTTTGAGGATGCAGAGAACCAGGCAGACGTCTTCCCAGTGTTGTGTTATCTTTTAACTGTAGATAATTATGTTTTCTAGTTAGATTATTGGTCTTTTTCCAATGTGTTACATGAAGACCTCATTTATGAAGGTTATAAAGATGCTGGGAGCCTTTGTCATACCAAAATTGAGGACAACACATTCAAAGGATCCATATTTAGTCCAAAATGCAGTCTTTGGAATGTCTTCAGGTTTCACGCAAATCTGGTGATATCCTGCTGTCAAATCAATTTTTGTGAAAATTTGGGACCCCAGGGCATCAAAGAGGTCATTAATCTGGGGCAGGGGATATCACAGTAAATTCAATAATGCCAGGAATTATTTGGCAAATTAGGAAGGCTCAAAAAGCCAGAAATTCTTTAACAAAATTGATCAATTTAACAAACTTGAACCAAACAGTTGATTGAAAATGGGTTACAACTGCTCCAGTTTGTCAGTTGAATCTGATTTTCCCCTTTAGGCTGACGTTGATAAATCAACATAATTTGAGGGTCACCTGATATAATCTTATATATCAGTATAATTATCAGAAATTGGTCACTCAAGGTTTCTTTGCAAACTGGATTATATACTCACTTGACAATGTGGAAGGAATAAGAGCCCAGGATTCAGGTGGTATTGGTTAGTCATTTTTTGATATATATTGAATGATTTTCACTGTTTCAACTCTTAAGAGTTGAGTCCACCCAAAAAATTTACTCAATAAAAGTCAAATATCCCTTGTGCTAACTTTAATTTCAAATGCATCCTGTAGTTGGATTATTGCGCTACATTCCCTACAATCTGATTCTCAGCCAAATCATTACTGAAAGATGGGGCCCTGCTGTTGAAACTTTGTTGTTGGCACCGCCCAATGTTAATTTCATGCCTGCCAATCTTGGAGTTGTACCCCCTGTCTTTGAAACTGAAAATTGTGTTGCATCTCAATGTCCAGAATTTTATTCCGAAGACAACCTGATGCTTTCACAGGCTATTTATCTTGGGCTAATTTGGTTAGGATTAATTGTTTTACTTAATCCTAGTATCTCCATTGGAAATTTTACAAACCGGTATTTGTAGCCATGTTAGTGGTTAATCATTAACTCTATGTGGATTTGGGTGGTAATTCCTACCTCTTAGAAACAGCATCCTACTATTCCACAATTTCTATCACACCTGTGTATTGTAAGATACATTGAAAGTCAAAGAGGAAACCCCAGTTGCAATATTTAGGTGATAAATGGCGTAAATTACAATTATGTAGATTTGAGATGGTGTAAACATGTCACACCCTAAGCAATCTCATATTTAAATAAAGTTAGCAGATGTCAGGATTCTTCTTCTTTGATTTAGCTGCTAGAAATCTCCAGGATCATCAACACCATTTTTTTATTCAATCTTTGGTCAAATGCACCCAATTTTACTATCCAATATATTCCCCATCTTTTTCCTTACCCTACTGTTCATTATTATCTATTTTAATGATTAAACTTTGAGTTCAAAGTTACCTTTAAATCCTAGACAATTCTTGAACCCAGGACCTGACATTTAAGTTAGTTTAAACAAGTCTGAACCTGCTTATCTTTTGCTTTTTGCTTTGGCTTACACCAGCAGTTTTAAGCTTTAATTTTCTGTCTTCTGCTTGCTTTCTTGCTCTATTTCCAGCTGTTAAGCTGAACCTGCCGTTTTCTATCATCTCCTTTACTTTTTGCTTAACTTTTAAAGGTTAAGTTAAGAAAACATGTGATTGTGTATGTTTTTCCATCACCAAGCCACCTAACCACTTTTAGTTAGTTGTTCTTTTCCTACCATTACCTCAAAACCCAAGCTAAAATAAAAAGCTTGTGTTCTGTCTAGTCTCAACTTAAGTTGGGATTGTTTGACTTGCACCCTAAAAAGGTACTTGTTAGATTTTGTGGCTTGTGTTTCCCTTTCCTTTACTCTTGCATCTTCTCTCTTAGCTCCATGATTCCATTTGATTATATTTTTCAAAAGTTGGGTAATTTTTATAGCGGGACTCACACTTTGATTGTGGATAGTTTTAATTCACCAGCTAGTGATCACTTCCCAGACTTAGAAATTGACTTTTTAACTAAATTGTCAGTCATTAAGACTGGCCTTTATTTTGTTTTCTTAGGATTAATAAACCGCCTTAGCCCTTACTTTGCTTCATATAAGCTCTTGGGAGCCTTTGTCCAGTTATTGTTACAACCCTTACCTACTTTTCTATATTTAACCAATATAAACATTCTTGGTTTAAAGGCTTTAGTTTACAATAATTTACCCCAAGCCTTCAGACCTTACAGCAGAATAAGATTTAATTAATTTGACTCAACACAGCAAAATTGAGATGGCTAACTTTTGAGATGCTGTGATATAAAATCCTAAGTGAACTTTGGCTATTTTATTGTTTTTTACAATTCAATAGTCCTAATGCAAAAAACACTATCTTGAAATAAAGATAGATGGGTAAATCAAGATGGTGTTTTTGAGATAGCATATCCTACCCTTTGATCTAGTGTTGATATGAGGTCATTTGAATAGATGACAAATGGTGTAAATTGAGATTGTATAAATCTGAGATGGCTCAAACATACCCCATACCAAGTGTTTTCACATTAAATAAAATTAGTGGGATAGGGGTTTATTAATTTGACTCCGATTAGCAAAACGATATGCCATTCTTGAGATGGCATAGCTAACCAAAATTTACCAAATCGAATATTAAAAATGTTGAGTTATTATTTTAGCTTTGCTAAACTCAATAGTAATACTACACTTATTTAGATTTCTTTTTTGAGTTTATGCTTGAAATATGCTTTTTTATTTTGAATAAATAAAGTTAAATCACCTTTTAAGAAAAAGTTTTAAATAAGATTTTTAAATTAAACTGGTGCTAAATAATACAACCTAAAAAACCAATAAGACATGTTGAATTGTCAAATTATATTCAATTTTATATCTGTCCTTGGACGGGTAAACCACCTGGATCCATTATTCGATGCTGACGTCACTGATCAGCGTTTTGTTCCCTTTAAAAAAGGTGTCACTGATCAGCGCAATCTCTATCAGATATTGGATCGGGGCTTGAGATCGCCACGCAACAAGAGTCATGAAGTTTCAATTGGGATGGCCATCCATATAAATTTTACGCGGCTTTCGATTCAAATTTGAAGCCGATTTATCTAAGCTCCATGCTGGATGCAGAGCTGACCCAAGCTCTACACTTTCACCTGAAATTTATAGAGAACGCAGGCGTTTTGAGCAGGTGTGGTAAATTGTATACAAACCAAACCTGGATCATATCTTCCTTGACCTAAATTTTATTGGGGCGGCTTAGCGGCAAGCAGATCCAGGAAGTTCAGATAAATGTGGCTATCCATAAGCAAGAGACTGCTCTTATTTTGCTTTTGCTGACTAGGATGGCGCCAAGGGGTAAAAAATAAGTCGGCAATGATCGATTAGAACTCATCTTTTACATTTTGAAGCTGGCATGGATTCCAAGCTTTTTCAAATGACTGTTTTTGAAAAGTATACTTTTGTAGTTTATGAATTTTTTAGACTAATACTTTCATGTCATCTATACTCATCCATTGGGCAAGAGTATTCCTAATTTAGCTTTGCTACCCTTTGAAATACACTTGTCCATAGAATATTTGGGCGGCTTTACAAAATATTCCCCAAATCGAAATCTGTTTAGGTAGGGACCCTCTTGCCTACTTTACTCAACCACAAAACGGCATAAATATATCTTTCAGATAGTTTAGTCTAATAGCTAGAGCATTGTTTGTGATAAAGTGGAGCCCCAAAACTTAAAGAAGCTAAGCGTTTCACTTTCTCAGTTCAAGACGCAGGTTGGTTATGAATCCTTTAGCATACTATCTAAATGGATTAGGGATATTTTAGAAAGTTGCACCAGAGTATGAAAACTGGTATATCTAATTGCCCAGCTTATGCTTTTTCAGAAATATCCAGTTCAATCCATCTCCGAACATCATTAGCTCAGTTTTATTGCACTCGCATGATTTATAATTTGACTTAATCCCCAGTGACAATTCAAAATGCCGTTATAAGGCAGTCTTTGTTTAAACTTACGTATGACTGTGGATTATCAAATAAGCAGATCTGTTTTATTTCTATTCACTTGTAATTTTACTAGCAGGTGAAGATCGTTTCCAAGACAATAAAAACCATCTTGAAAACCTTTCTACTTGTCTCAACGCCGAGTACAAGGCTAGAGAGAGTTGCTCGTTTACATTTAGCAGAGAGGATATTGTCAATGGCAAGGCAAATTTCATATCCGAACTTTCATTCACAATGTCGAAACCACATGCTGGCAGCGGGGGCAAGATGTTAGTACAAAATCAATTCTCGCTAATTCAGTTTTAGTTTGGCTACCATTGAACCTTTGGCTAATGAGAAGACCGAACACGCTCTGATTGATGAAAACAATAAACACATGTTTGTGTTAAAGGAGGGGGAGCTGATAGCTCTCATCCCTAGCAATGCCACTGACTTGCTATTTGCTACCGTTATCCGTTCAACCTCAGAAACAGCCTTAGTCTCTCTTCAAGATGCAGCCCGCTCTCTTCACGCCTTCCACCAAAGCTGGAAAATCATCAGGCTTGGAGGACACGTCACCTTTCAAAGGTAGAAAGCATACTGATCGGCCACTAATTTATAGGATGTTCCGGGGTTTAGAGTTAATCACAGAGGATTTAAAACCAAGGAGAAAGGCTCGGCGGCGACGCGGCCAGAGGATGGATATGAATTTGTTGTCAGTCTTACTTGCTCCTCCAGAGAGTAGCTGCAAGCCGCTATTCGACCAGTCTGTTACGCTAGATTCAATCAATTTTCTTGCAGATGACCTGAATCCATCGCAAAAAGAGGCAGTGAGGCATTGCATGTCAGCCAAGCAGTTCGCTTTGATCCACGGTCCGCCTGGCACTGGAAAAAGTTTTGTCCTCGTCGAGCTGATTCGTCAGCTGGTGGCCCAACGCAAGCGCATTCTGGTCTGTGCTGCATCCAACGCTGCCGTCGATAATGTCCTTGAGGATACCGCTAAACACGACATTCCATGCGTACGGCTTGGGCGTCAGGAGGCCCACCGCCGTGCACACCTGAACAAGTTTTTACTTGATTCATTGATCAGAATTGGTGCTACAGGAAGCTTGATTAAGCAAAACACTACCAAGCTGAACAAGTTTCTTAATGCACTCTCAGCAACAAAGAACCATAGTCGCATTCAATCTCTCAAGGAATCTATTGATGAACTTTCCCAAGAATTGATGGACATGGAGAAGCTTGCAGCAGAATCCATCCTCCAAGACGCCACAGTCGTTTTTTCTACGCTCAACGGAACAGGTGCTGGATTGTTCCGAAAGGCTCGCTTTGATATTGTCATCATCGATGAGGCCGCCCAAACACTTGAACCCGATTGTCTGCTTGCCATCTCACGTGCCTCTAAGCTGATCATGGCTGGCGATCATCATCAGCTCACCCCGCTTGTCCACTCCGGAAGGCAGTTAGCAACATCTCTCTTTAAGCGCCTTCTCGATAACAACCCTGATTCTTCTCGCATGTTAAAGGTCCAGTATCGCATGCATGCAACTATAATGCGATATGTATCAGAAACACTGTACAACAACGAGCTAGTTGCTCATGAATCCGTCATTAATCGAAAAATCAAGTGCATGAAAAGTGCCCGAGACTCTGTGTTCAAGAGCCCTTTATTTTTCATTGATACTACGGGGAGCATGGCTGGAGAATCTGTAGATCCAGAAACCTTCTCTATCAGTAATAGTCATGAGGTAGATTTAGTCTTCAAACATGTCAAGAAGCTTGTCCGTGGTGGGGTCAAGGATCGCAAAATAGCCGTCATCTCTCCCTACAGGGATCAGGTGAAGCTTCTCCAAGCAAAGATTGGAAGTAAGTTCTCTAAAGTCGAAATCGGAACCGTCGATGGGTTTCAGGGCCGAGAGAAGGAGGCGGTGATCCTTTCTTTCGTGCGATCAAACCCCTCCAATAACATTGGGTTTTTGGATTGCTACCGCCGGCTGAACGTCGCCATTACTCGCGCCCGCAGCCACTTGTGTATTGTTGGGGACGGCTCTACCATATTTAATCCATCAGGCCATAAAAAGAAAGCCGAGAAGCCCGAATTCCTTCAAGATTATGGGGCATACCTCAAGGCAAACGCTAAAGATCCTGTCAGAGCTTAAGCCATCAAAAATATCGCAGCCATGCCTCAACCCCCACCACTAGAAAATAACATCATAGGGTGCGTGGTTGAATTCCATGAGATCTCTTTAATGCCAAGCAAAGCTTGGAATTTATCAAATTTATTTACTATAAAGGGAGGAGTCTGATTAAACTACGGCTATAAGTTTAAATCCGAGTTGTAGATCAATGCTTTTTTAGCCTTCACATTTGCTTGTCTGATTAAACCAATCCCTGGATATTTTGATCCTAACCTTTTATGTATTTTAGATCTTCAAGCAATCCTCCTAGAAAGGTAAGATATACAACAGTTTTTATTGAACTACATAAAGGCACCCGTCATTAAAGCTTGGCATTAGAATCCTCAACCTCTTCCTGAAGCCTTAACTCCTTGAGGATATTTAAGAAACCAATCCAAACTCCACCTCAAGGTAACCCAGCTGTGTGGGATCCAGGAGATTCATGATTGCTTTACCATTACTGCTTGACTCTTATCATTTGATGTATCCTGTTGCAAAGCTTTGGAGAGTTTTGACTCCAGCCGAGCCACATTACCACTCAACTCCTTGCTATCTCCAGGCCATTTTGCGATGGATTCCACCCTCTTCTCCACTCACAAACAGTACCCTTCTTGGTTTACTGCTTGTTCTCATTACAAGAAGGTTCCTCAGGAAAAGTCTTTACCACCTCCCAATCTCTCCAAGTATCCTCCAGCATATTTTCATGAATCTCCTTCTGCAGCATGGCAGCCTCTCCCTTGGTCACTTCAAACCTGGCCTTATTCCAAACAAAGATAGAAGACATATAATAGAAAAAGTATTGAGGGGAAAGCAACAATCATTCTAAAAGCATATTTATTTGTTGTAAACATGTTTCCATTCTATACCATCTAGGGTACAATATGCTGCAAACTCCTCCGGTTTCAGAATCCCACCTGGACTCCTAACATGTAACCTATAACATAACAGTATCATTCAATCAAGATCTTTACCAAAAGGATCTACACATTCTTAACCTATAAGAGCACACCCAAGTACATCCTGGGATCACCTGATCCCTTTTGTGGGCATGCACTTCCATGGCTTGAAGTATTCTGGGGTTCCAGCGCCAAACCCTGGGAAAATATCTGTATTCCTGATCCCAGCTTCTGATGGTTCCAACTGGGAACCAGTTGATTGATCCTGGACACATTGCTTTTGGTGATGTTTGCACTGATTAGTTCTTTGCTCTCAGTACCAGACAAAATGGTTCAAAATTCAAACCAGGCCCAGCTGTGGCACCCAGCAATACCTCAGGTGGTGCTCTGGCGCCTTAGCACCCGAAACACTCAATATGTGGCACAGCACACTTTTTCCAAATAGTTTTGCTGGAGCGGCATTCTGAACCGGTATTTGGGGGCCTATCTTTAGTCAGCCTCAACTGTTTATCTTGGCATTACCAAGCCCCCACAGCCCTATGATCAATTTCCTGCTGAGCATTTGCCTGGGTATTTATCAATTGACCTTCCTGATCATATAATTGGTTTTTAAAGACACCCAGTCTCTACTTGGCACAGTCAGGTTCAGTTCAGCCCTACAATAAACAGCATGTTTACCATGCTCAGGGGTACCAATAAGCTTCCCCAGCCAACCGTTTGGCTTGAAGACACCTCGCCCTGTAATCTGGACTGGTCTGGCTATTCAACCCGGCCTCTGATCAGTGTGGCCTGGCTGGATCCTGGGTACTTGCTGGTGGTAAGATCTTCCTGGGTTTGAAGGGAGCGGCAGGGCGGCAAAGATCCTATCTAGGAACTTCTATCCCACTGCCGCCCAAAGCGGCTGGAGGACGGCTGCGCCGGCATGGGTGCATATGCCATTGGATTGGCACTGTCCAGGAACCCAAGCCTTGATGTGTTTATGGGTAGTTGCCAAGTGCATCCAAATGTACCACCATTCACATGAGCTGAGACAGATACATGCCCACTGTTGAAACGAGTGTTTTAAACATATTTTTAGGAGAATTTTTTGTTTACGTAGAAGATGATACTCTAGAGAAATGTGGGGAGCAAGAGCAATTTTTCTGAAAACCAGCCCTGAGCTGCCGGCTTGCCAGCGTCTGGGAACTGGCGGGTTGCGGGCTGGGCGGGCAGGGCCCACTAGAGGATTGGTGCTGACTTGATGAGGTAGGACATTGACTTGCCCACCCACGACCACGGATTGATGGCGGGGACAATAGTATTTATTACCCCAGTGAGAGCAATATATACAATTCCAAAAAGCTTGTTTGTATGGTCCAGGAGAAGCTCAGCGGCAGATGCGGGCATTGGTTTGGGGGTGACAGGCGGTTTCATGTCTAATTGATAGGCAGGGAGGAAGTCATTTTTATCTCTGAACAGGCGGGGCTCAGTAACGCGCCAAGGGCCCTCCCTGTTGTATCTGGTTAACGCTTTAGATCGGGCCAAAAGATCTTGTGCTGATATCTTGTCAGAGGTGTAGTCTCTATATTCTGGCTTCAAGGGGTATTCCATAAAATGGACGGGACCAAAAGAAGCACCTGGCAGAAAATAAGTAGCGGCGGGGCGGCAGAACGATCAGACAAATTTTGGCTTAACTGGCAGACAACTAAGATAAAATATGGCAATATTTGGGAGAACCAATATCTCATAACATTTATTTAAAAATAATTATGGGGCATGGTCCTGGGCTGACGGGTATTTATACTGCTCTGCCAGGCCTCATTTTCTGGCTGGGCTTCTTGAGCTCAGGCAAGCTAGCATCGGGGGCCTTGGGTGGCGGGGTGGCATTTGGCACGGCCAGGTCACTATTGGCTACCTCTGGATAATAAGACTTTGAACCCTCCTGTTTGACAACTTGGATATTGGCATTGGACAGGTATTCAGGTCCAGTGCCACTTCCTGGACTTTGGGCAATTTTGGGGCAACTCTCATTAGTGAACTTGCTTATTTTACCAAGCAAACTGCTGGTGTCAAGTGTTGGCACCTCAGGAAAACTTTTGGCATCAAGCACTGGCAGTTTGCTTGCAAAACTCTGTGGTGTAGTCAAGGATTTGTATCCTGGCGGGTTGGCATTGACTTTACTAACAGGTGAATTATCAATTGGTTGTGGGCTGCCAAGCTCCCAGTAATCTGAACTAGCGGGCCGCAAAGGGTTTTGTTCAGGGGTTGACCCTGGCCCCATACCTTGGGCTTTGGGTACCAAGAAATTGACATTTCTGACATAATTGATCATCTATTCATATGCAAAAAGTAGGGAGAGACTATATTTATTGTTCATAGTGTTATCTATTATAATTTAGGCTCTAGCTAATTGTAAAGCGCAACATGATTAGATGTACAAAAATACAGCAAGCAATAAATTAAGCTTGTTGTTAGAAATCAATACAATTAGATGAGTGAAAGAAATATGTGAGCCACACAGGTAGCCGCCACAAAACAGCCAGGAGAAATCCAAATATAAGCACTGGCTCTAGCATAAACTATTCATATGTAAGAGCACAATAAGAACTTGTTTAGGTTTAAAAAGTACAGAGGCTTGAGAATTTCAATGCTGCCAGCTGCCAACAACAGCAAGGGCAAACTCATAGCAGCAGCTGGATAATACAGGTATTCAGATAAATATAAAATAATGCTTTGATAAAACCTCACCGCCTTTACTTGATGGCTGTTAGAAACCACCATAACTTCTTATGTTAACCTGGTATATGCAACAAATACAACTTGGGTTGAATATTGTAAATCCTTGATTGGCCAGTTAACCTTTACATGATTTCTGTATCAGAGATTTTATGCCCATTCTAAATTAATTATAGGCTTTATGAATTTCACTCCTATCTATTTTATCATGATGGCTCCTTGGGAGCTATTTCAGTTTACTAAATCCTCAAATAAAGGTATATTCAGTAAATTCTTCCAATTCATTTTTTAATAAAGACTATTTTTGTTATTTAACTCCTTAAATTTTGAAAAATTGACCGTGTAAGAACCAAGCATTCTAAAGGTTGAAAAAATTCTGGAATCAAATCCATCTCAATTTTCAATTTTCTTTGCAGGCATTTTACTTACATTTATTAACAGCTTCTCTGGCCCGCCCTCTACTCCAGCCACCAATGTCAGGGATCCAGCCTGTGGGGGGTTCACAGGAACTCGCGGGCAGACAGCCCGCGGGCCCAGCAGGAAGGGCCCCCCACAAGATTGGTGCTAACTTTACAATATAAGATAACAATTTGCCCAGGAGGGCCCAAGGTCTGCTTGCAGGTACCATCAAATCAATCAAGCCGGTAAGAGTGATATACATCACTCCAAATATCTGAGTAAAGATGGATTCATTGGCCGCAACAGATTCTTGCGGGCGGTCAGGCTGCAGTGTGAGAGGTGTTGTCATTGGAACTAAATACACAGACAGGTAGTTGTATTGTCGCAGAATAGCAGAGGAGGTATGGTGATTTTGGTGTCCTCTCTGTAAACAGTTTCTGTCTCTCTAGTTCTAGCCTCTGGTTTGTAGATTAGGATTTCCTCTGGGATAAACTCCAAATACGCAGGGTTGGATGGGTATTCAGTGAAATGTACCGGGCCAAAGGGAGCTCCTGGTGGACAATATAGTTTGGGCAGCTGGTCCACGGTTTCTTGGTGATGATGGGTGTGAGGTACAGAACCATGAAAGATAGACTGCAAATGAAATAGAACTAAAATAAAATATGGAATAACCTGGTTGAACCAAAGGTTCATGTCATTCTATTGCAAGAATGATGATGGGCAACTTTCTGGCGGTCCAGGGTATAAGTATGCCTATCTGTCATGGGTAAACTTTCACAAATTTCTTTGGCCTGGGTGCTACTGTCTACCAGGTTTTTCTAGTCCTCGGTGGCATCCTTTGCAGGAGTTAATTCATTGGCTGGTTTGGACTGAGAATACTCAAATTTTCTTGTCAGGTCATCTCTGGGTAGCCCACAGTCTATAGGAAGTTTCTTTGTTTCCCCTTCCGTGCTGGCCTGAGTTATTTTGGGATCTATAGCTTGGCCCGCCCGCTGATTGGTTGGGTTAACAGAAAAATTTATTATGGAAAGTGTTGATGTAGGTGATTTTGGTTAATCAAGCTTTAGGGAATTTCCTAAGTTGAATCCTGCTCTGGTTTGAGCCCAAAAATCTGCCGGCTGGTGGCCCGCAGGGTATCAGGGTTTGAATCCTGTAGTTGAGGTTTTCCCATGAGCATAGTCAACAGGAGTTTGTCACTCATGACAACCAGACTGTGAATGACCATCACTATCTTTGTGGTTTGGGAGTGGCCTGGTCCGTGCTGGACCTCTCTAACATTTGTCACAGTATCTATTTTCCCTATTAAGTGAGCATTTTAGAGCTGTTCAAATATTGAAGTCCCAAGTAAGCTTTTGGATCCATGGGTTCACAAATAGCTTGATGATAACTGTAATTCATTGATGAAATAGATTCAAGGGCACTCAGAAAAATTTAGGCACCAGGCTGCAAAAGTATATTCATATTAAAACAAGATAACCAATATGTAGTGATTGATGGTAAAAGGGCAGACTTTTAACCAAGATAATATTAAAAGCCTCATAAAAACAGTTACTTGAATATAACCTTAAATTGCAAGGCTTTAAAATTTATTTATGATATCACCCAAGTTCAATTGCAAAGTGTTTTAGCTGTGCTTTTAGCAACAGTTACAGAAAAAAGAAGAGATAATAGAAGAGCTGTTTAATCAAAAGAGAAAAATTATACACTCTAAGAAAGGGACTCAAATCACAGATTTTGAAATAAAAATAACTCATGCAATATATATGAAAGAGTTTGAGCTTGAACTACATGGGAGAGAAAAGCTGTGATGTGAAAATAAATGGAGAAATCATCCTACTTAGCATTATTTTTGGCCCTTGACTAAAAAGATAACCCCCAATTCCTGAAACTGTGTGAACCTTCTGAAATAAAATTACCCAATTTTTATTGGGATCAGTGTCATATCCCTGATCTAATCTCTTCACTATATAGCCCAAATGATATCTTGATAAAAACATATTTTTTTCCAAATCTTGCTTCCTCTAAGACTTTTCTTGACACTGGTAGCAGCATAAAGAAAAGCATCTACTATGGCATGTGAACTGCCTCCAGCAACCCAAAGGCAGACTAAAAAAAACTACGTCTCTCTGATAAGACTCATCAATATGCCAATTGCTGTATATCTCAAATGTTATTCAATGAACATAATTGGTCTAAAATTCTTTTGTCATTTGACCTGACAACTAATATAACACCAGGATATATAGTATACACCTAATTCATAAACATTGGGTGGCTTTAAAGATAAGGTTGACTTATATTAGATCACATAAAGAAGGGGTGTTCCTACTTGAATAGCTTGAATGAGGATAAAGAAGTCACATTTAGATGTCATCAGTTATGAGGCTGATATTACTCAGTGCCCATTTTGGATAAAAAATAAGGTTGAATCATGAACTAATCTGCAGTTAGGTGAACACATTGCAACATCTTTATTGGTGTAACCTATGATATGTTTAACTAGGTTTGACTGGGACCAAAAAGAGAGGAATGGTTTAATTGAGATCAATACTTGAAAAAGTAACAAGCTTGCAGTGTACTATGGGCACCTGTCACATATCCTTCTGCTTAACTTCTATGTGCATGATGCACATACTTTGCTGCCATCCGGTAATTGTGTTTCCCCAGTTATGGTGTGATGGCATGAATACCATAATGCATCATTCTTAACAAAGCTTAAACAAGTGCTTGCTATACTCATAGGCTAGGCAGTCATGATTAGCCATGTGTCAAGATTTCTGGATCTTGAGGAAGAGATATTGTGTTTATTAGTCATTATATTGTAGGATGGGATAGGGGATCTGTATGGCAACAGATGTGCTTCAATTGGTGGGACAACAGCAGAGGTCTGTTGTTGAATGAT